>VYZW01030031.1:7705-19536 GCA_013401315.1 Balaeniceps rex | reverse complement strand
AAAAAAAAAAACAACCTTGGAAGTCATATACATTAGGTATTCCATTTTATGCAATTTATACACTAAATCTTACCACATGTGGTGAGATTGGCCTGCCAGCAGAGAAACAGCACGCACAATTCTGACCATGTACGTAAGAGAGATTCATTTTGATAGAAAAATCTCTTTTACTGTGGAATTATCCAGAATGACTATATGTTTGCAACTGGATCACTAACAAAACAAAGTGATCCAATGTGATGTTGTTCCTATTCAATACCAAATTCTACCAGTGCATTTCTGTTACACTGTTCTCCGAATAAGTGAGATTACAACACAGAGGCACTAAAATGATTTAGTAGGAACAACATACACCTCAAAGAGGTAGGAGCGAAGCACTGACATCAGTGGAAAGAAATGAATCTCCCAGTGATTTTCCATGTTTGTAAACATTTTCTTGCTGCTAAACCAATGTGAATTCAAAAAGCTCTCTCACTGCTTACTAATATTAATACCTTCTAAAGTGGAAATTCAGCTATATGGAGGCTCCTTTATTTAAAGGTAATTTAAAAACAAAACAGAACAAAACAAAACCCCCAAAAATCCCAAGTTTTATACTGTTGACCTGTTGTCTGTTTTATACTTTTGTCTGTTGATCTGTATTGGAAAGAAATCCTATGCATTTCGAAATTCTAAAAATCAGTAGGCAATATTACCCTCCTCTGATCTCCACAGACCTAAAATGAACCCCTGTTTAAGCCCAGATTGATCACTTAGCAAAAAGATATTTGCAGTTTATTGGTTACATCTATTTTAAAATATGGTGAGTTTTTATTTTAGGAGATAAATATGTGAAATCACAAAGTCTGAAACATAAGCTAATAAACTGCACCATCACTGGATAACTGATCAACATCTGGAGGAATACTCGCTCTTTAATGATCTTTCTTGTCCTAAGTCTGCCCTTGTTAATGATGAGTATTTTTATAGTAAAGAATTTTTTGCACTTTACTGATATATTCAGAAAAATAGCTCCCTGACCAGTTATAGTCTGGTGCACGTAACCATCACAGAGTAGAATGAAAATGATGGTCATAATAGTATTTATTTAATTCAGGCTGTGATGCTGTACATTAGCTATGAAAAGACTATTTTCAAAGGAGTAAGTAGCAATTGCATGTGTAAAGATCTAGGCTTTATTTTTCACAAAGTTCTCCTGAAAGAGGCCAATTATTTAATTTGTTTGCATGATCACCGTAGGCATTTCTGTGGCTATATAAAAGTAATAAAAATTACACAGAATCCATGGATAGTAAAAACAACTACAGTGACATTCCATTTATTCTAGTGAGGCAGAAATGAATTGCAAATTACTTGAATGCACTGCAGTGAGAAAAACAGCATTCTGGTTATAGCCAAGCCCTGTGTGTCGAGAGGCTATTATTCTGTGGTAAAAAGTGTACCAGTGTAAGAGGGGTGCACTATTGCTTTAAAGCAGTAAAGTTTTAAAAATAAATTATAATATTGGACCAGTAATATCTATTGGAGTGATATTCAGCAGTCTGTACACCATTAACAAGTACTGAAGCCCTAGATAAAGGATGAAAGAGACTTATGCATCTTGCCCCTTCTTTCTTTCATAATATTTTAGCTTCTATTTTTCTTCCACAACTTCACCTTTACGTATCTTTCCTGCTATGAATCGTTTAGTCCCTGAAAGCCTCTGTGAAACACTGCAGATGTAAGATACAGTTCAGACCGGTTTGTAGCCTTAATTCATTTGTCTATGTGGATATGACATCTAGATTTATTAGACCAAGATGTAATACCACAAAGTGGTTAACTCTACTGGGGATATTCATGCAAGATGCAACTAGCTTCTCCTTTCTACAGTAGGCTCCACGAACCCACAAGCTATTCAATTATTTCAGAGCAGGTCCACCCTGACCATTACAGCTGAACAATACCTACAAACTTCATTCTGCTACCTTATCCACACATACAAGAAAAGACTCACTGAAGGATAGCCAAATCATTTCTTTTTTCCCAATGACTATCCAGGTAGGCAAAGCACCTTCAAGCATCCCACTCCATGACAGAAAGTTTATCATTCAATAGTGCTATGCTTTAGAAAAAGGCATCTAAATAGAAGATAGGTGTTTTAAATACAGAAAATAAAAATAAAGTATAGTAGTAGAACAAACATGCTAACTAACATAACATATACCTAAACCTAAATTACCTTTCAGCTAATGCGCACACAAAATGATAAATGCATCCAAAAAAGAAGTTAAACTTGTAATCATGTCACCCAGCCTATTGAGTGTTTTGTTATTTTAATGCTTTGATAGATCACCTACCAAGGAGCTCAAATTTCATTGAAGACTAAGCTAAAATCAAGACAATTCACAAGAATTAACAGTCTCCCTAGGACTTCATTGCCACTTACAAAAAAGCCTGGCCTGAATAAGTTACAAGCTGAGTTAAGTTCCCTAAAGCCAAGCAAACAGTGCATTATGAAAACCTCCAGATTCTACTTTGAAAACAAATTCAGTTTTTATCCCCAAACACCCAAAATACTCATAAGGAGATGTGGGCATGTGAGAATTGTTTACAGTAACTCTCCAAGATTCCTGTGGCACATTTCGAGCTTTATTCCTGAAGAAGGCAAGGAAACAAGGGCACTACTCTGATTCATCAGCAAATGCCTTGCTTCAGCGATCTGCACGAGGATTTATTTGCATAAAGCCACTTCCAAAAATTAACTCTGCTTTCCTCTGACTCACTGTCAGGCATGTTGCGGAATTTCAGATTGACAATGTCAGCTCAGAAAATTAAATTAAATGTAAAAAAGCTGATAGCTGACCGGGGAGAGGGAGGAGGGCCTCCTGCACAACAGACTCCAAAGGGAAGAAGCAAGAAGTCTATACATTGCTGTTTCATCATTGAAGCACTCTCAAATCAAAGAATATCAAATTCCAGAGTGATCTGATTTCATCACTGCTGGGAAGGATGATGACTTTCTCTAAAGTCCACTACAGCTATGCGAGTCTGCAGAAGAAACTATGCCTGACAGCAACACTTGGCTTTTAGTTATCCCAAACTGAAAGTTTCTTCAATTTACGACACCTCTGTTCAACTACTTTAGCAAGTTTTTGAAAAAATGATTAGCTACGGGGTGTCACGTATGTGTAGCACTAAGTACAAAATGATTCACAGGAAAGCTTTTGATGGTAAAGATGTTTTGCTTTATTTTTCAAAATACTTAGAAAAAATTATGTTCAAATGCAAAGGTAGAGAGAACTCACATCACCCAGACAGTGGAAGCCCTGTATGTGCAGCTTTAGATGATGTACTACATTCAAATTGTTATTAAAAGACAAACAATTCAAGTGATAATGGTAGCTCACAGCTCCCCCCGCTCCCCAGCACTGATCTGACTAAGCTTCTGACCAGGAAATTGGCATCCAGAATTATTATTCTTTTTTAAATAAAATCAATGCACACTACCAGAGTGAAAAAAAAAAAAAAAAAGTAACAACTCAGAAGTAAACTGATTTCCCAAGAACACTGAAACTAAACACAGCCATTTCCAGTAATGAACAAGGAGGCATGTTATCTCACAAACTGTTCTACATTACACATTCACACACAATTTAAAGACTATGATTTCACCTTAAATCTTGTATTTGATACGATAAAATTTAAAACCTTTTCATATGACAGAAATAGTTCTACCTTATAAAAAAAACAAATTTAACTTCATTATAAAACTTGGAAAGTTTACATTCTGATATTATTTATTCACATCATTACTTCCAGACGTACATACAGAAAACCAACAATCAAGGGGCAGAAACTAAGAGTCAGTAAAAAAAAAAAGTACAACAATTTCTGCATCACAGTTCCATACACAAAGGGTTTTGTTTGGTTCCAGAAAGTAACTTATGGTGGAATCTGGTTTTATCCCAGCTCAGATGCAATCACTTGCCCTTTCTTTGAACAGTTAATTTCTGGAAAGACAACTCTAAATACTGGGCAACTGTGTCTAACCCAGAAAGTGGTTTTCTTACTAAACCTATCCCACCCTGTTAAATGTGTATGATTATGCTATAGATTATATACAACTATAAGACATATGGTTCCAATGTTGTTTCTAGCTTGCACTCTTTGTTCAGTCTTTCTAAATCATAGAACATAAGAATAATATAAAAGGAGAAAGGCAAAACAAATACTAAATGGTAGGGTTGGGATGCATTACCAACACTTTACCCAAGACAGTAACACAGCAGAAGTATAGTTTGACATCCATTAAATATTTTGAATTTTCACATGTAACATACATGCTTTGATTAGTAATATTAGACAAGAGCCAAAGTATATTTCTCCATATATGAAGCATATCTGGAAGTATTGAACACACCAAACATATCTTCTTCAGAAGGTTCTATATAAATACAAAAATAGAAACAAAATAAAACAAAAAGTATTTTCAGTAAATGCTGAAATGCTACTGGAAGACAAAATTCACTATAAGACAGAGGAGACTATACCTTCAGCTTTTCCACTGTGTCTGCTAATTAGAAATATTTTAACCAGGTCAAAATCATACATCACAGGAAAATATCAGCGCCATTTTCCTGCAATGGCCCAGAACTACTCCTACTGGTTATTTTAATAAGTTCTACACATGAATCCATAAGCTATGTCTCTGTGGGTTGACATGATGATTTTGTTCAGTTCGTATGGTAGACAGCATCTCTCATAGAGAAGTTAGCAAAGAACGGGCTCATTGAAATCTTCCATTCAGATACTGACCCCAGGTTACGGTCATGAGACATTCAATAATCACTGCATGCTCAGCAATGACTGCTGTTCAGCCCAGCACATCTGAGTTTTTAAAAACAAGAAGGCCCAAGTGAGCATGGTCTAATTGCCTCAATTTTAACTCATCACCTTCGAACCAACCCTGAAAAGTGTGAAAGGGGAGCAGGAAGGAGCCTAGTGCCGGCCAGTGAAGCTTGCAGGCAGGAATGCTCCACTCTCCACCTTCATTGAGGGCTTTGGCACACAACTGCTTGCTTCTGGACCAGAGGTGACGGTGTTTTTAGCAATGCCATGCTGTCCCTGACTAAATAGATGGTAACGTATTTACACAGAACAAGTTCTAAGCTGACTGAATAACCTATCAATACTGAACTAAGATTTCCTTTTCCTTGCACGCATCTCCTTTGGTTATCAAAGTCAGGCATTCTTTTAAAACTGCAGTATTATTTACAGAAATATTTTTCACTTTATTGTATTGAACTGGAGCCTTAAAATGTAGATAAAAGGTAGAATAAATTGCAGTGGTACCTGAGGGAACTTGCTTCCTTCAAAGGCCATCTGCATGTTATAGAAATAACATCAATGCCACAAGGACAGCGGAGTTTGTCTTTTCAGAGCAAAATAATGATGTGAATTTGTGACTGAGACATTTCTAACAGGGGTAGGTTTCCATAGTAGTCAGAAGTGACCCACTCGTAGAAATCTCTCTCCCAGTTCTGTCTGAGAGGGTTTCAGCAGAGGCACAGCAGCATGGCCCTCGTGTGCTCCCACCACTTGCCCCTGCGCCCATGGGGGCGGCTGCAGGCCACGCTGCTGGAAAAGGCTGAAGAACAGTTGTCCTTCTGGCTGAAACATACAATACAGTAGAAATGGACAGGTTCACGAGTAGTCACTGATTTTAAAGGTAATTTTTAAAATTTCTTTAGGGCATTTTCTTCAAAAATAAAATAGGTGGCCTATGACCCTTCACTATTCACTGATAAACCCTTACTTGGCAAGTTTCTCTTGCATACTCCTCCTCTGGCAAGGCTGGAATGCTAAAATACCTACTTGACTGTGTCCAGTCCCAACCCAAAATAAAGGATTTCCAATGTGTTTGTAGGAATGAAGAGGGTAGTCACAGAAGCCAAACAGATCCAAGGTTTTTTGTTTGCTTGTTTTTCTCTAACTCAATAAGCAAATCCTGAACAAGACACTTAGGAGCCTTCTTCACTGGGAGTTTCTGTGCATCTGAGATTTCCACACTGCAAGCATCTTTGCTAAGATAACATAAAATTTCAAAGCACATAGTTAATGTTCAAATGGCAGAATATATTGATTCTCTGCCCATCCCCTAGTATCTTAAGTTTACCCAGAAGACTATTTTATTTAATTAACTTGGTGCTTTATTAATATAAATATTCCACTATTGATCATAAGAGAAGCTGACGCATGTTTGAGTCAGGCATACATCAGATCCATTTAATGGAGCTCCACTTAGAAAAGTAGTTGGCTCTAAATCAAGGTAAATGGTAGCAAGTGCTCCTTTGGGATGACAGGGCTTAGCTGAATCTATAACATTTTTACGGAGCTAGTTTTTTTTAAAAGCAGAAAGCATATGGAAATTAGATATGAAAATGGTCTCTCCTTGCACGTATCAATTAAGCATGTCAATACCTTAATTAAATTGCTCAACTTAATGAGATTTATACCAATGAATATGTTTTATAGTTATAATAGCTTTTTTGGCTACTGTTCAAGATGTCAAATAAATTGTGAAAAGAGGATTAAAAAAGTAGTAATTGACATTCTGAACTGAAGCCAGTATTTTTTTCTCTCATTTTTTTCCTTCATTCATGTGATTTTGGAGAACATATAAATAAAGTAATGAACCCTGTAATAGCTTTGCTTTTAAAAATGTCTTTCTTTTCCAGTTCTAATCCTTCTTATCAAATTTTCTGTCTAAGTAGCACACCATTTGAATTAAGAAGCACTTCAACCTAAATGATTATAGGCCTTTTTCCCCTTTGAGGCTCACTATTATGCCTTTCCTCCAAGTAAAAAGGAAGCAAAACTTTTCTGTGCAGACATGCAGTTACTATAAAGACTTCTGTATCAGACTACATTAGCATAATGTCTCAAGGTGCATGGATCTTACCCCACCAGCAATGGGGACTGCTACTCCCATCCTGGACTTCCTTCAATTTTGTATCCACCATCTCTGGCCAAACATAACTTTCCAGAATCTAGACCATACTTGAAGAAGTTGTGCAGAAGTGTCAGAAAATACATCTTGGAGAACAAGCTCTTCCAGTCCTTTGATGCTTCACAGTGCTCTAACTTGCTATTGCAAGCATTGTTAAAATAAATTTAAAAAAAAATACTAACCCGCTACTATTAAAACAAATCTCTCTCTCTCTCAAAAAAAAGATATTTTGTTTGCAAGCTGCCACCCCAGGTCTTACTGGCCTCACTAGCTTCCCAGTGAAAGGCAAATCTAAGTAACATTGAACAGAAACACCTGCTGTATTGGAAACTCTAGAATAATGAATCCCAATTTTGCAGGTTGCCAGCTCAGAAGTACAAAAATATACAACACAGCCTCAGAAAAAGACAGTACCAAAACAAATGTCTCTTACAGTCAAAAGGATGGACAATTCTCGTCTAGGGGTTAAACAGAAGTGTTAGATGCTACCTTTCCTGGCATAATTCCTGACTCCGTCCTAAATATACTTTTGCAACCTTTACAAAGTCGTTGTCTGTCTCAGTGACTCAGTTCTCTAGTATATGTCAAGGGACATGTGCCTTTATAGGTGAGAAGTACCTAAGTCACATGTAAAAATGTGTATGTATTCTCAAGTGAGAAGTGTTACAAGAGTGCCTTCCCTGTAATTGCTAGCAGACCCCCTCAGCAGGACTGCAGGTGACCAGACAACACAAAGCACCTTTTTCTGTGCCAAAAACAGACTATGGAAAAAGTTCTGTTCACGTGTGATTCTCTCTATCATTGCCTATAACAAATACAGAAAAACTGAAGATAACAAAAATCATCCCAGGGGAGCTTCACATACAAAAAAACCTAGGTAAAATAAGAGCATTTATTATTCCTTCATCTTTTCTTTCAGCTGAATGATCTACTGAATTTTATTAGAAAAATAATATCCAGCTCAAACCTTTGCATAATTTAAATTTCAGGTTTCTATATATTACACTCCATCTGGGAGATTTTGTCTTTAAATATTTCAAAAAAGCATTTATGTTACAGTCATTCTATTATCTGTACTGGGTGTTGTAAAAACCCTTACTAAACTATAATTAAAAGCCAAGTATGACTTGAAAATGGTAATTCAGAATTAAGAAATGTAGCAGCTATATGCTTTTTCGTGTCAATCAACATCTTCTGGTCAGCTCCCCAGACTTTCCCCACTCCAAAGTTACTAATAATATTTTAAATGATACACTTGAACAACAGTGAGAGACATGCATTACAAGTGCTTTGACTTTATTTCTTGTCCTTATTAAATGTTTCTCTGTAATGCCAATCTAATTTTTCTCCTCAGTCAAACCATTAAATTGATTTCTTTTGCTGAATTCCATGGCAGCATCTTCTGTGACAGTGGAGGATAAACACCTTGATATATATCAGTATTTAGGTTAAGAAATCCTAAAAATGATGGCTGAAATGTCAGGAAAGAAGAGCAGAAAAAATTTATATAAGCCTCATCCTATCTGTCTCCCACTCTTCTCACAAATATTCAAGTTTTAAACTGATTTTCAGTTGGTTAACCCAAGCAGAATTTGCTGGCTTTATAGCAATGTTTCTCATATACCGAAGTATCATTATTTAAAGAAAATAGAAAATAATTTTTTATTTGACTAGGGTACCCACTGTTTTTTTTGTATAGTTGAACTACAACCAATTGTTTTCTGTTGACGATTGTTCAGTTACATTCTAAACATCACAGCTAATCATTTCAGTGTAGCTTTTTATCCTTTTACTGTGGTAGTCAACAGGTAAGGCTAAAGAAATACCAAACGCTAATTCATCATACATTTCTAAATTTATATCTAATAAAATACATTTCAGGGGAAAATAACCCATCCCAGCCAGCCGATAGCCTAAATAAGATGTTATAATACAAAAAATTCAATGCTTTTCCACTTGATTTATCTGTTGCGACCTTTCCATTAGCAGAGTCTCTTCATTACAATATGTGTGTGAATATGTCTATATGTGCAACCATTTTACACCTAACCACAAATCAGAGAGCACTGTGGTAGAATTGGTGTCTTACACTGTTGCTTATTTTCAAGGTGAGTCTGCCTTCTCTGCAGATGAAGAGCAGCTTTGTGATATTTTACTTGCCTAGTTAAACGCAAAATTTGACAGATGAGCAAAGCATCATTACATTTGTCAATAGCAGCAACAGTTTATGTGCTATGCTGTTGCTGGAGGCTTTGGGCTAGAGAATGAAAAAAAATGACAACACTCTCACATAATATTTGCATATAATGCAATTCATGCTTTTAAAGGAAAAAAGTTCATTCTTTTCTTTAACAGTTGACTTTAAGCCCTAATATACTATTTTAAATACAGCTTCCAAAACTCAGACCATGATGAATATGTTCTTTTCTCAATATTCAGAATTCCACTTTTTTTTTTCTTTGTCTGCACTGATGACATTAAATTGGTTTGTTATCCCATGGTACATTCTTGAAATATCTCCCCTCTTCCATTTATGCCTAAATTTAATTCTCACGGTCATTTGTGAAACTGCAGATACAAGGGTAATACTTTTAACTTAAATAAAAACTATTAGAATTTTACTTTTGACTTCATTTAAGACTAAACTTCATTTTATGTAAAAATGGCTGACAGATGTGACATCTCAATATATCGCTATTAGGAGACAGCAGTAGCTACATGATCATCAGAACTTACTTTGATTTTTAGCTTTCCTAGTTAATGTTGGAACCCAAGAAACAAAGAAACAGAATATAACAAATTGACAGGTTATATGTAACTTTTAAACAGGCATTTATTTCCCAAGTTTTTCATCCACTAAAAATGAAAAGCAGCACTAGTTTCAGCTTAGGCAATACTATGAAGTGAAGCTGAAAACCTCTGATAATTACTGAAGTATTCCACATTTACAGAATAATGGGGGGATTTGATTGGTTATGAGAGAGTAAGTTTAATTTCTCTTCACGGTATTTGCTCTAAGCCAACTACACAAGTTTGTTATAAAATATGTTGTGTTCTTCCTGGAAAGGGATGCACAGAGAGGTTACATGTATTCAAAGAAAAGAAAAACATCTAATCAAAAGACCTTATGCAGGACCAAACCATCCATCATCCTTAACAGGAAAGTCATATTAGACTATTTAAAAGTTTGGCTGATTATACCTAATCATTTGAGAGAAAGATTGTTTTTACTTCAGTGTTAATGAGACCTAAGATTTGGGTAGGTGACTCCAAATCATAGAAACTACAGAATCAAAGCTGGAATGCCCTAATGAGCAGATTTTCTTATGGCTAAATAAGTTGCTCAGGACTATTTTTTTTTTTTAAATTTAAAAAAAAAAAAGTTACAGGGTTTTTTGGACAATTCAAATGGCAACATGACTGCAACATGAAACTCAACTACTTAGATGCCATAATATTTTAGGCCAGTATCTCAAAGGCAGTATTCTCTGCAAATGACAAATTGCAGGAAACTCAGTTTTGCTTTAACACCAAAATACACTGTCCTTGGTGCAGAAGTGTCAGAAAATATTTTCTGGATAAGTTCTTCCAGTGCTTTGATGCTTCACAGTACTCTAACTTGCAATTGCAAGCATCAGCAATATATTAAAAAAAAATACTAATCCACCTCTATTAAAACATGTCTTCAAAAAGAAAATGATACTCCATTTGCAAGCTGCCTCCCAAGATCTCACTGGCCGCCCTGGCTTCCCAGTGCACCACCACTCACGCCACTCAACAACTTTGCTGCAATAAACTTGAAATTAAGACCTCAGAATGGAACACTTCAATTTTATAAACAGAGAACAAGCTTAATTTACTTTAAAACTAGGCTTACAACACATTCCAAAAGAAATAACTGTTCTTCAAATAAAACAGAACTACTGCTTTAATTAGTTATTACTTTAAGCTTTACAAGATGAAGAGGTATATTTTACTGAAATGCCAAATTATTATTAAAAACATACTTGCCAAGGGAGAATAATTAGAGAATATGTATCTTGTGAATATATTTATATTTAAAATAACAAAGACGTTTCTTCAAATCTAAGCGTGCTATTATACAGAAAAGAAAGTCGCAGTAATATACAGGTTGTTAGCATATAATGTTCTATTATTCTTTCATTTAACTAGTGTTCTGTAGGCTGAAATAGAAAACATATTACAACTATTGTCTAAAACTAAGAAAATATTTTTAATGTGTAGCTGTATTACTAAATACTTTATTTTTAATCAAATCAGCTAAGATTAAATGAGCCAAGGATGCATATGATCAATGTCTATCAGATAAGGGATCGACTTAATGCTTACTAATGTAAAAAGGAAGAAGATTACCCAATATGCTCCACCTTTCTGGTGGGTCTGGTCACATTTAGTATACATCAAAGAGTTTCTCCATGTATGACACAGGTATAACTCTTGCCTATCTGTGCCACAGTGAAGTCCATTCTGTCTTACCATCACAACAGTAGCACAGCACATCTAAAACTTGGATAGCATTTCTTATTTTCCACTTCAAATGGGAACTTTTAGCACTTAAACCAGAGTCAGAATTGCAAGCCCAGTACTAGCCAGCTTGCATTAGAGCAGTATATATCAGGGTCTCTTAAAATTCAACATGTAATTTTTTCAACATGCCGTAAAGATGTCACAAAATACTAGACAGATACATCTAGTGGTTACCAGAGTCCTTTTTTCATGAGCTCCTGACTATGAGCAGAAAAGATTTCATTAGATACCTTCAGCAGGCCTAAATTAAGAAAGGTTCAGCTCCTTCCATAAAAGAAGGCATAAAAAAGTG
>VYZW01030030.1:17494-45401 GCA_013401315.1 Balaeniceps rex | reverse complement strand
CAGAAATTTAAATAATTTCTCACTAAAACTGGAAATGGTACAGGGAGTTTTAAAAATATTAGACTATTCTTGGGGAAATTCTGAAAATTTCTGCAATTATGTGATTTTCAAGGTAGAGACAAACTTCTAAATTATCTTTACAACTTGTAGATAAGACAGGTTCAGCAAAGGTGAGCTTTGCCCTCCAGTCACCCATTCATATTCATTCAATGTGCATAATACTGAATGAGCTCCAGAAGACTAGAAAAAGTCTCTCAGTCAGTTTCACATGCTAATTGAGAATCAGGTTTTGGTTCAGTATTAGCAAATTAAATTACATGGGATTTTTCATTGTTGTAGTAGTTACTTTTATATACTTTAAGGAATGTGCTTTTTCTGTTCACCATAGCTCCTTGTACCTCATTATTTTGCCCTCTGGTGTATTTTCCTATCCACATCAGATGTCTTAAGAGTTTCTTGTTCTCCATCACACACTTGTTTTACCTCCTTTTCTTGCCTCTCTTTCCTGTCCCTTCAGTATCCAGATCAACCCTACCTCAGCTGCGCTCTTAGTGAAGTCTCCGTGTGGGAAGAGTGACCACTGGCTTCCAGGAAAGTTCAGAGAGTCGGATCCTGATCTCAGCTTGAGGACTTCACACCCATTTAGAGAAGTAGCTATTGGCTCTTTGGAGGTTCTTTCACCCTCATCCCACAAACCTGAGCAGTTCAGCATTTCAATCCAAGCAGGAGGAGAATGAATGGCAAAGTATCTTTCTCCCCTCAACCCCAAACAAAAATAGCTGTTTCCAGCTGGTCGTCGTAATGAACGAATCTGCTGCTGCAGCATCTGGAGTCATCTGCGGTTATTACTCTTGAATGGGAAAGAGATTCTAAAAGCTTGGGTGCTCTAGGGTATGTACATGTGGAGAGTGCGGGAGCTCCGTAAATGAAGTTAGGAACATGAAAAACCCTCAGAGATAGTAATATCCAGTTGGGTGCACACTGACAGGTTTCTGTTGGTAAACAGTCAAAAGGTGTTAAATTACTCTACAACAGGGAACCTTTTCATGAACCTTAAATGAATAATTTAGCACCAAGAGTAGATGTACTGTAAACATTATATAAGTAGAAATTGGAAAAACATCATAATCTTCCTAAGGTTCCTTCTTCTGACAACGCAAAAGGCTTGTGGAATCAGCTGTTAAAGCTACAGTAAATCTTAATTCAACATACTTATACAAATATACGTTTATATATTTATGATTTGTATATGTTTATACTTATATATTGAATGCAAATTAATGCGTTTGCACATTAATATATTTATATTCGTATATATTTTATATAAAATTATATTGGTATTTTTATATATAAATTACATTGTATGAAATATATTTTTATATTTATTTATATACTTGATCTGCTGTTGAACATTAATGTCAAGTCAAATGATTTTCCATATACTTTGATCTTTGAGCAGAATATCAAAATTCAGCTGATTCCTCAACATTATTCCCTCCTATTTTTGGCCCTCACTCCCTATTTCTGCCACTCACTGCTACAGTTTTACTGTCTCACACAGGCAAAGGTTCCCAACAGTTCTCCATCTCCTTCTCTGCTTGCTTTTCCATCTCACCTTGTTTGCAGGGTTCTCTTTTTCAAAGTTCCTTTGTTCAATTCAGTCTCTCAAAATTTGCCACATTGCTCTCTTCCTTTGTAAGTGTAAACTTATTCTATTCAATACCACAGCTGGGTGCTTCATTAAGCTCATCGTGATGGAATCAAAAAGCATCAATCTCTTTTCTTTCAATCTGCTTCTTGATCAGTTTGTTTCTTTTGAATTATATTTTTTGAAATGCCTTAATTTTTTGTGTAAATATTTTCATATTTTCCTTTCTTTTACACTTTTTTTTCCATTCCTAAATCCTTGTTTTGGCCTTCTTTTCCTTTTCCTTTAAATTTTTCTCTATATTTTTGTTTTCTTTATTTTAAATCTGCAAATCTTCAAATCATTTGTAAGTAGATCCAACAGAGAGGAACACAGCTTCCCNTAAAAAAATAAATAAAATCTAGATACAAAAAATAAATATCAAGAGTGGGATAATGGACTTCCTTTTTTTATTTTTTTGCATTCAATACATTAGAGTTTAATGAAGTATTAATACCTAGGGAATGGAATGCCCTTCTTAATGGACCTCCGTAACAATAACTCCATCCATTTTTTATTCAATGAATAAAATAAAAAAACCTTGATCTGTGAGTAACCACTATCTGTGATAACTTCTTATCACTAATGTGGTATTTGTGAGATCCCACCATTAACTTGACTAGTCTGTGATCTCCTTTTTTGGATAGTAGCTCCTGTATACAGAATCCAACATTTCAATTTCCAATGTTTTTTGATTTTGTATACAGAAATCAACAATTCCTATCTATTTATTAAAATTTGTTTTACACAGACTTAGACAACAATACCCTTACTCTCTTCTTTTAACTATTTGAATTTCCCATGGTAGGCAGGGGATCAGACAAGGCAAACATACTAAACTTGCCATCCTCTTTTGTTAAGACTTTTTCAAATTTGAAGGCAGACATGGCTGCTGCTGAGTATCAGTCTTTCATATTTTATGAGTATGAAATATGATTTGGTCTGTCTCAACTTTTGTTGTGCATATCCTTTTATTTGAAAACTCCCATTTGCTGTGCTTTTAAGGACACTCTTTGCTCTCAAGCTCTTTCACTTAAGACAATTTTGTGTGTTTCCCAAAATCATCCTTTTTTTTTTTTTTTTGAGATAAAGAAATTTCAGCAACTTTAACATTAATTGTAACAATAACATTAACACTTTTGATCAGAGATAGTTAATAATCTTACAAAGAGCTGTGAAGAAGAAGGTAGTTTAGGTTAATCCTAAATATTGTATTCATATTAATGCATTCATGTTCTCTAAATGTGTCATAAATCAGCTCCCTCTAATGGCTACAGTTAGAATATCTACTACAGATTCCTCTTCAAAGCTACACAACTAAACTCCCAATAAAATTAAAGTCTTTGTCAGAGATTTCTATAGTGCATTCACAAGCATAGCCAGTTGCCTTTGCCAACTTAGATGAGTAGCGTATCCATAGAAGCCTAGGGAATTTTGTCTTTATCAGCTACAGATTAGATAGAAACCTATGTCCTTTGAATGTCCTATAATTCTACGAAATGCAATGACTGTGTAACAGTGATTGAGAAGACAATTTTCTCCTAACATTAATCATGTGGTTTACTGAAATGTCTGGTAAGACTAGATCAGTACATTAAGACAGCCTGTCAAAAGCTGGCTGCTTAATGTTCTTTACAATTCACTGCTAGACTTCAAGGCTGCCTATGAGTATTAAGATCACAGTCCTTTGAATTTCCCTCACCTTTTCTTAGAATCTATCTTTGTACATCTGTTCTTCTGGTTTAATCATTCAAACAAGTAAATATCCCTGCTGATTTCAAAATCAGGAAAAAAACCCTTCATTACAACTTCATTAGTTTTATATAATTAGGACTTTGGTAGGAAATAACAAATAACATAAAATATAAAGCATACATTGCTTGTTGCAGGTAGTTAATAATATAATGTCAGATCAATATGATTCTGTCTATTCCTTTTGCCATGCCTCTGAGGAAGACAAAAGCTTATGACAATATTTTCAGACCTCATATAGGGATTCTGATTTGTGTAAGGCACTAGTGTTCCTTGTCAGTATATTTTAATGCTATCCCTTTTTGGAGCCTTGTTTTGCATGGATTTTAAATATCTGGTATTGTTAGAACTATCAGATCTGGTGTGCCTTCTCAAATGCCAGTAAAATCTAGCAACGAGTTATCTTTGTACTGTTATTCCAGTCAACATTACCTGCATCTACCTTATCATTTCAGTTCAGAGAAGTAGTCCAGGTTTCGCATCTTCAGTTACTGCTCACTGGCTGTATTGACAGATTCGTTTTGGTACCCACTAGTTAGGCTCCTTTCTGAGGAAATTAGATCTTAGCTCCACAACAGGCATGCACAAAATATGAACACTAAGGGACTGCATGAAGTTTTGAACTAGTGACTGATCAGCTTCACAGCATGTGTATGGGGAGGACATTTGGTTCAGAGGACCCAACTAAAGCTAATCCCAAGTCAAGTCCCCAAACAACATACAGATTGGCTGCAAGGCTTCCAACCCCAGCTGCTCCAATCTAGTGATCTTCTCCAGTGGTGCTAAATTATATGATAGTATAAATGTAGACATATTCTCTCAACAACACTAGGTTGTTCTCCATTTTGCCTTGGCCTGCAGAAGAGTGAAAGTATTGTAGAAAAAGGAATTGAAGAAGGTGTTCTGTTTGTAGGTCCCTAAAAAACTCATAGCAGTTATGAGTGATTTCTATGTTTCATAAAGATATAATAATGCTCCTATTACAATAGTGTATAAAAGCTTTTCAATAGCTCAAATATAGATCATATATAAATTTCAATGAATATTTTAGCTCTTTAAATAAAGTGAAGATTAGTGTCTCCAGCATAATATCTGGAAAGAGATGAGTGACTGCTTTTTTGGTGTTCCATTAACTGAGCTTGGAAGCCTCAAGACAAAATCCAGGCTGTAGTCTTCACAAAAACAGAGTTGTGAGACACTAAAACTTTATTGTTTCTTTGAATTGCTTTAAGCAGTTCTTTAATCAGTATTAAGACTGTTCTGATGCTCTGAATCTCTTTAGATATTGCATAACAGAGCCGTGACATTTAACCCTAGGCTGTTGTCGTGGTTTAGCCCCAGTCGGCAACCAAGCACCACGCAGCCGCTCGCTCACCCTCCCCCTCCCCGGTGGGATGGGGGAGAGAATCGGAAGGGCAAGAGTAAGAAAACCCACGGGTTGAGATAAGAACAGTTTAATAATTGAAATAAAAATAATAATAATAATAGTAATAATAATAATAACAATACTAATTGTAATGAAAAGGAGAACGAGAGAGACAAACAAAACCCAGGGAAAAGAAAACAAGTGATGCAACCGCTCACCACCCGCCGACCGACACCCAGCCAGTCCCCGAGCGGCGATTGCTCCCCCCGGCCAACTCCCCGCAGTTTATATACTGAGCATGACGTCATATGGTATGGAATAGCCCCTTGGTCAGTTTGGATCAACTATCCTGGCTGTTCCCCCTCCCAGTTCCCTGTGCACCTGGCAGAGCATGGGAAGCTGAAAAAGAAAGTCCTTGACTGGTGTAAGCTCTACTTAGCAACAACCAAAACATCAGTGTGTTATCAGCATTCTTCTTACACTAAATCCAAAACACAGCACTATGCTAGCTACTAGGAAGAAAATTAACTCTCTCCTAGCTGAAACCAGGACAGCTGTGGAGACTAGTATGACAAAAGGACATCTCATGTTCCATACTGCTGCACTGAAATTCTTTTCTGGAGGTGTTCTTCAGAAAATTGCAACTCCATTCATGAGGCAGTGTGGCTAATCTTTGTTAGGGAAGCAGCCACCAAAGAGACCATATGAAAAGTGAGAAGAACATGGGGACAGGGCAAAAAAAAAATGAATGGATTGAGCAGGAGCCCATGGAGCCCATGCCATACACCTGTTAGTATTCAACACCAAATACAGAAATAGGAAGGAAAGAAGTATAGATTGTCCACCTATGACTCCACAAATGAGAAGTTATGGACTACCCAGTGTATGTTGCATGTCAAATTCATACTCCACTCTAACAAGGTGCATAGGAGAGCTTTTCAGTAGCTATTCTCTGAAGGTGCTATTAAGTCTGTATTCCAGCATGGCTAACAAGTTTCAGAGAGGAAAACTCTTGTGGGGATTATTACAGCCACACAGCTGTAACTTGGAAGATAGATAAAGGTCACTCAGAAAAGGTAAATAATCCCCCTGCTCCAGTGTAGCACTGAATGACAGAAGTATCATGCTGTTTTCTAATACAAAAACATGGGGTTTATTAGGTATAGTACCATGGGACCACTTTAAAAATCCCTACTGGAAATCACAGGCAAAACACATGCACGTGTTTTATGGACTAAATTTGAAGACTGGGGTAGTATTGCCCAAAACACATTTTTTGTTTTGTTTTGTTCTTTTCTGTGGGTTTTTTTTTCCACTCCCAAATTTCTTAATCTTCTTAAAACTGATAATAAAATAAAGCCATAATTATTGGGGCAAGCAATTCTGGCATTCCAAAGAGACTGAGAAATCTGTAATGTAGTAATTATGTCCATCGTTATAACCAAAATGTAGTTAAAAAAAAAACCATAATATTTGTAGTGTTATTTACATATTCATAATAACATGGTTTAAGAAACCCCATATCTCTGATGTTAAGTCTCTTATCTGGAATCTTTTTCCTTCCTTCCCCTGCCCAAAAGATTGGCATTTTCTTTTGACTCTTCCCTGCTTTATTGTGTCTGACTTTAACTCCATTCCATATAATTTTGCTGTATCATCTAGCCTCTTCACAAAGCCTAGAATAAGCGAGGCATAATCTTTTATAAACTTTTTTCCAATGAGCAATATGTCTGCGTTAGTGGAATCTACATTCTGATTCAATAATTTGTTTTAATAGAAATCCATTCATGTTGTACAATTAAAGTCTGAACTGGAGTTTGAGGGAAGGAATAAGTGGAAGAAAATTCCATTGTGTCTACGAAAGAATCAAAGAGAAAAGGATAATATAGTAAGGATTTACTGTAGGCCTCCTGTTTATAAAGAGAATGTGGATGAGATATTTGAAAGCAACTAAAATTTCCAGAGGGTTTCACATGGTAATAATAGTTATGTGTTCTGAAAGTTATACAGGGTGATAGAACAGAGCAGTTCAAAACTTCCTGAAATATTCCTGGCACATTGGAAAGGAATCAGACATTTTATTTTAATGAATATTAAAGAGGAAGATGACAATTTGAAGTTAGTAAGCGGTCTGTTTGAATTATTAAGAAGTGAGGTTTACAGAAAGAGAAGCATTATGAGAACAATAGACTTCAAAAACCAGTTCAACAGATTCAGGAAACTGATGGCTTCTAAAAGAGACATTACACATGAAATGCCAAAATGCACAATATACAGGAAAAGTTTAGAAATAGACAAACACATCTATATTATAAGGCCTTTAATGACCTCCAGGTAGGGAACCCAACAACGGGAATAGCACAAAAAATACAGAGAGAAAAGTCAGAAAGGTGAAGCTGCAAGACGACTTACCGTTAGCAAAGAACATAGAAAGAAACAAGAAATGTTACCTGTGTTTCCACACACAAAGGTACATAACCATATTGGAAAAGAAAGAAAAGAAATGCATCAATCCTGTACTTAGGCAGACAGAAGTGTAAAAGATGGATTTATGAAATAGAGGAGTGGAATAGTCAATGTCTTTTCCTCTTTTCATAAAATTATTAATCATTAAAATGATAGATTTTCAAAACAGAATGTTTCATAGATTTTCAAAACAGAATGTTTCAAAACACAAATGTGGATCAAAAAAATGAAACAGGAGGTTGGAGAATATTTGGATGAATTAAGGATGCTTAACTTCAGAAGGCCTGATGGATTCATTTGGTATTACCAGGGAAACTATTTACAACTGTTTAGCTGTGCTGCGCTTAAGACATTTACCATTAGCAGTACAGGAAGAAGGGGAAGGGGGCAGGTAAATACAGCAGCTCTCTCTAAAGAACAACAAGGGTGAGAGGAGGGTGTTCTGGACAAATCTGTTCCAGCCAGCCAAGCTTCATTTTTGGAAGAACAATACATGAGACCATAAAACAACCCATTTGTAAGTATCTAGCAGATAGTGAGACAACATTAAAAAAGTAGTGTGGATCTATCAAGGACAAATCATGTCAAACTACTCTAATTTCTTTCTTTGACAAGGCAACTGACCTAGCGGATAAAAGGGACTCCAAGGTTATGTTATACCTTGACATCAATAAGGCTTTTGACACTGTTCCACATGACATGTTCATAAGATTAGTGTTAACAACCTGGATCACAGAATGGAGAGTACACTGATAAAATTTAATGATGATACCAAGCTAGGAATATTTGCAAGCTCTTTGGAGGACATAAGAAATCAAAATGATCTTGACAAAGTGAACAAATTGTATAAAAATGGCAAAGATCAGATTCAGTACCAAGAAGAACAATTCTCCCAATTCATTCTGGTTTTAATGGAGAAGTGAATCTTAAGAAAAGACATGGGGTTTCAAGACTTCCAATATGTAAAACGATTGCAATGACTTCCAATATTGTAAAATGATACGAATGATTGTTCTCCATGGTCCTGAGTGGTAATTACAAGGGGGAAAAAAAGGTTTACTTTAAAATAAGAAAATCATATACTAAATAATTATTTAGATTTTTAAGAAACGATTTCCAACTGCAACAGTCCTTTTCCTCTGATGTGAGATTCCCTTCAGCGGTGCTTTCCAGAAGTATAGTAGATAAATACCCAGTGGGGATGATGTAGGTACATTTTATCATGCACGAAAGAATGAGTGTGGACTGGATATTCTTGAGACATCCCTCCCCATTGTTCTATCATTTCTACTGTAAAATATGAATTTAAGTATTTTGCTAGATGAGAGAACTGCTGAAAAGAGCCTGAGTGGAAACAAAACATGTTAATATCTCTATCACATTTTATTCTTGTTAAGGTAGAAATACCATGACAGTATCTTTGCTTGCAACTTTTTTCATATTTTCCCTTCAGACCAGAACCTGTGAATGCAGAAAAGAACAGTTTTAAAACACGTTTTGTTTTGGGTTTTTTTAAATATGCTTTTGAATGTTTTGAAACTTGCAGAGTTTCCTTTCTATTTCAGTTTTGGGTTATTTACTTTTTATCAACATTACTTCTTGCTAGTAATAACAACTTCTCATTTAAATAGGTTTTCTGATGTCCTCCCTAATATACTGTATTAGAGGAGAGATTATTTCACTGAAAAACTAAGACTTGTATCTGGGAATGTATCCAGGTAGTTTGGGGAGGATTTTCCAGCACATTGTTAAGCTGTCTGTATGTTTCCAGTTTACTCTTCCTCATTTTTGTCATGAATACAAATGGGAGAGATGGGGAGAATCAAGGTAGAATTTGGAACAAAATTATTCAGATGTGTTTAACAAAATTATCTTGTGGTCACTCTAGTCATAGGAATATAGAACAAACACTTCTAGAAAAGCACAGGAAAGTCATTTCCTTTGGGGATTTTTGAACAAGCAGACTTCTTTCTGTTTTCATCCCAATTGTTTTGTAAAACCAAGCAACTCCTCTGAACAGGAAAGCTAGGATTAAAACTAATAAGAGCAACGTAATTTTCTAAAGAAAAAAGGGCAAGGATTTGTTTGCGGAAATAAAGGATTTGTCATGAACCAAAACTATATGTTACCTTGATAAGTAACACTTCAGTTAAACATAATAAATATAGCAATCTGCTTATGCATACAAATGGTAAATGGAAAATAGCACTTCTATCATGGTTATTACAATAACTGTTTCCAAGAATTCTGCAGTTGAAGTCCTTTTCCATTTAAAAACAAGGAAATGCATGTTAAAAGATTGTAATGGAAATCATGAATTTTCAAAAATACCAGCATGAAAATGCACTTTTGAAATTCAATAAACAGACATAAATAATATTAAAATAACTTACTTGTCACTGACAAATGTGGACCTTTGCCAAATATAAACCTCTGGCCATGTGCAAAATGAAACCGAGTCCCCCACAGCCTGTACCAAGCACCTCATTAGTAGAGCCCAAAGTTGTGTTCAAGGCCAGGTGAGAGGGTTAACTATGGTCCTGTGCTAAAGGCCAGGTGAGAGGGTTAACTATGGTCCTGTGCTAACACACTCATAGTGGTTTTAAAATCCAGGCTAGTGTTTTATTCATTGCACAACGCACAGACAGGACTTTGGACACATATGAGCTTTATTAACACTAGTTCACTATTCTCTGTACTGGACTGCGCTGGATGATTTAAATGTGTCCTTAATAAAAGCTACCGGGTAATTAGTGATTATCAGCATAGCACAACCGGGAACTGGAAGAGCTGTTTTGGGCCTTGCTAGAAATGAGAGAGAAATTCAGAGATGAGTGTTACCTGATCTCAGGTAGGAATCAGTTTGTCTGTGATTAAATTCAGTACATGTAACTGATTCAGGATGATTTCTTAATAAACTGGAAAAACTCTGAAGTGAATGCAGTATCCTATAAAAAATTTGCTAGGTCTTGTAGAGATGAGAAGTTGCATCAGCCAAACAGATTTAGCTCCAGAGACTGCAACTCTGCAGGTAGGTTTCTTGGGGCATAGTTTTCTTTTGGTGGATTTTATAACATCTATACCCTGAAAATGCAAGGTCTGAATTACAGAGAAACTCCTCACAGCCACCTAAGCCTGCACTGCCACCCTAAAAAGTAGCCAGGCTTCTTGCCACACCCAGCCTCCTATTCCCACCTCTGTATTGCCTTTTCCAGGTGTATGTTTCTTAATTTGAAAATACCAATACCGTGACCAGCATTTTAGGGAATGTGTCCACTGATATCAACTAGTATTTTTCAAAAAATCTGAATGCATGCTGTGACCTAACATTGAATTAGAAAATTCCTGTTAGTTTTAGAGTGTGATATTGTATTTTACCCACAGAAAGAGAAACATATTTTAATGACATATTTATCCATTATATTTACATATTTCTAACTATTTTATTCAAGCAGAAGCACTAATCCTTAGAGTTATATTCTTCTGCCTTCAAATTCATAATTTTATGTTGTTTTTCACCTGAACATCTGTCATGGTTTAACCCTGGCAGGCAACTAAGCTCGACACAGCTGCTCGCTCATTCCCCCCTGGTGGGATGGGGGAGAGAATCGGAAGAGAAAAAGTGAGAAAACTTGTGGGTTGAGATAAAGACAGTTTAATAGGTAAAGCAAAAGCCACACATGCAAGCAAAGCAAAACAAGGAATTCATTTATGACTTCCCATCAGCAGGCAGGTGTTCAGCCATCTCCAGGAACGCAGAGCTCCATCACATGTAACGGTTACTTGGGAAGACAAACACCATCACTCCTGTGGTGGGTTGACCCTGGCTGGATGCCAAGTGCCCACCAGAGCTGCTCTATCAGTCCGCTTCTCAACTGGACAGGCGAGAGAAAATATAATGAAAAAGCTTGTGGGTGAAGATAAGGACAGGGAGATCACTCACCAATTACCATCACAGGCAAAGCAGACTCGACTTGGGGAAAATCAGTTTAATTTATTACCAATCAAAACTGAGTAGGGTAATGAGAAATAAAACCAAACCTTAAAACACCTTCCTCACACCCCTCCCTTCTTCCTGGGCTTAATTTTAGTTCCAATTTCTCTACCTCCTCCCCTCCAGCACCGCAGAGGGATGGGGAATGGGGATTGTGGTCAGTTCATCACACGTTCTCTCTACCACTCCTTCCTCCTCAGGAGGAAGACTCCTCACACTCTACCCCGGCTCCAGCATGGGATCCTTCCCACAGGAGACAGTCCTCCATGAAATTCTCCAACGTGGGTCCTTCCCACAGGCTGCAGTTCTTCACAAACTGCCCCAGTGTAGGTCCCTTCCATGGGATGCTGTCCTTCAGGAGCAGACTGCTCCAGTATCGGTCCCCCACAGGGTCACAAGTCTTGACAGAAAACCTGCTCCAGCGTGGGCTGCACTCTCTCCACAGGTCCTGCCAGGAGCCTGCTCCAGCACGGGTTTCCCATGGGGTCACAGCCTCCTTCGGGCACATACACCTGCTCCATTGTGGGGTCCTCTATGGGCTGCAGGTGGCTATCTGCTCCACTGTTAACCTCCATGGGCTGCAGGGGGACAGCCTGCCTCACCATGTTCTTCACCGCGGGCTGCAGGGGAATCTCTGCTCCCGTGCCTGGAGCACCTCCTCCCCCTCCTTCTTCACTGATCTTCGTGTCTGCAGAGTCGTTCCTCTCACATATTCTCACTCCTCTCTCCAGCTGCAGTTTATGTCCTGATGTCTTTTTTTCCCCTCCTTCTTAAATATGTTATCACAGAGGCGCTACCACCATTGCTGATGGGCTCAGTCTTGGCCTGCAGTGGGTCCGTCTTGGAGCCAGCTGGCATTGGTTCTATCAGACATGGGGGAAGCTTCTAACAGCTTCTCACAGAAGTCACCCCTGTAGCTCCCCCGCTACCAAAACCTTGCCACTCAAACCCAATACAATTCCAAATGTCCCCCTCTTCCTTCTTCTTCCCCCAGCTTTATATGCTGAGCATGACGTCATATGGTATGGAATATCCCTTTGGTCAGTTGGGGTCAGCTGTCCCAGCTGTCTCCCCTCCCAACTTCTTGTGCACCCCCAGCCTACTCGCTGCTGGGGTGGTGTGAAAAACAGAAAAGGCCTTGACTCTGTGTAAGCACTGCTCAGCAATAATGAAAACATCCCTGAATTATCAACACTGTTTTCAGCACAAATCCAAACCATAGCCCCATACCAGCTACTGTAAAGAAAATTAACTCTATGCTAGCCAAGCCCAGAACAACACCATTTCACTTTTTAATTTTTTTTGGCATTAATGAAGTTTTTCTTTGCTTATGTCAATGGTATAATGGGGAAATAGGGTCAGCCCCAAAGGACGAATGATTTTGGATGCACTTAAATTTGAGAACTGGGTGTCGCACAGAAGTTTTCTGGGTTAAAAAAAATAAAAAGAGGGGCAAAAAAAGAAAATTAGACTAAATAACACCATGCACATACACAATTGAAAAGAATAAGTTAATTGATATTGTTACAGTCTGTTCAACATTATAGTGTTTGCACAAGTATATCTGTGTACTGAAGCAGATATATCACACATAGTTATGTATGTGTGGGATTGTCAAAAGTAAACTAAATAAAGGATAAATTAGTTTCTTTAAAATTTTAAAGTTTTTCTCCCAATGTTTTTGCAATGATATGACAAGGTAGTTCCTAATTCAGGTCTGTCTAGAGGAATCCTATTTGTATATAGTCATGATATTTGAAATAAAATGTTGTCTTCAATGCAAGTGCCTACTCACAGACCTCAGAAGCTCTGATTGACTTCAGATGTAGTGGACTAACTGTTAACTTTAAGAAAAACTAGAATCACATGAATGATTCAATATTGAATTAATCAAAAGATACAGGCAAAGAAACTCCAGTGAAATGTGTTCCTTATTTGTCATTTCTCTCAGATGAGTTCAGCTTTTAAGGTTTTTTAGGTACATGAGAAAACCTACTATGCTTCTGTAATGATTTTTTAAAAGCAGATAATTAAATATTTACTTTACAACTCAGTTTGTAGTTTCAACAATCATACAGACTTTTCTTCCTAAATTCTTTGGAAGTTCTGACATTATAGTTAGATGCTCTTGCTGTCATACTAATACTTCTGTCATGTCCTTCTGTCTTCCATGCACACTTTTGCCTCACACTCTTTATTTGTCATCTTTCATGTGATTAATATTCAAATATAACTGTACCAGTTGCTGCAAATCTGTTTCTCACCAAACACATAGATTTCAATTGACTTCCTCGGGGTTGTGACCTCTCAGCAATTTGGAAAATTAGTTCATGTATTTACAGTGATTGTTGTTTTGAAAGTCAATAGTTACCAAAAATTAGTATCTGCAATAGTGAGGACTTTTTTTCCTATAGGAAACAAAAACAAACCCAAGATAATATTTGAAAAATCAACATCTGATTGTAATGTGATGCTTTACATGTCAAAATACTTCCTAGATTTTGAAAACTTAAATCAATGACCATCCCTTTTATATCATTTCATACGGCATTTCCAAAGGAGGAAACTGACTTGGAGAGTTCGAGTGCCCGAAATCAGAAAAATAACTAGTTTGTTATTCAAAGGGGAAAAAAACCTGATTCAACTATACTACGGAAAAGCTGCACACTGTGAAGCTTCACAGGTATGGAAAGACAAGCTCATTAAAAAAGCTCATGGGATTTTGAATTATTTCAATTAGTTAAGAGCACCAAAATATTTTGATACTTCTCAGTTTTAAAGGTGAGCTGTAATGCTGAGAAATGGTAGGATCCCAAATCATTCAAAGAACATGAGAATTTTTTTAAATTATGTTTATTTTAAAGGTGCAGCTAGCTTCTTCCATTTTCACAACTACCTCGGTGCAGCAGCCTCCTCAGGAATTATTGTCTTATGCTGTAGCGTTGTCAACTATGACCGCCCTCCCCCGCCCCCCCCCCCCAAAAAAGGAATTTTTAACTAGTTCTTGGCAAATAAGCAAAAGAATAACATTAAAAATATTGCATATTAAATCATCTTTATTTGCTAACACAAATCTCACATTTATTTTTTCAGATTTAAAATTTTTTAAGTCATTTGAATCATCTTTAAGCATTCATGTAAGAAAGCCTGGTGCCTTATCAGGAGAGGACAGAGTTCACAGATTCCTTGTCCTTTGCTCTTATGTGTTGCTCTTACTGTGTTGCCTTAAGATCTTGTGACATTTTAAGTAGGAGTAAGCAAAAGCAGGGCAAATTGAGCGAAGCAGATGATAGTAATTGCTGTGGCATACATTCCTATCTGAGATCAGGTACCTGCCCCCCCATCTCCAAATGCATCTTCTGAAGAAGTCAGATTTGTATGTCCTAAGAACTGCAGGAAAATTTGGAAAGTTTTTCATTTCGGTTGTCATTATAAACCAAACTGAAAAAGTCTGGTGCAGAATATGTAAGATACCTAAGTCAAAGTACCTAAGTACAAAGATTCAGCAAAAGTGCAGTGATTAAAAAGTCTTTAAGTCTTGGTAAAATCATTGCATTCTAAAATATAAAAAAACTAAACCAATTTTCTTTCAAAACAGAAATTCTGATTGTTCACACGCACTGCCTGCATACAGCCTGAGTTACCCTCCTTTATAACATATGTAGGCTGTAACACCTCAAAGCTGGTAGTCATTCATGCTGACCAAACTGGAGACCCACAACCACAACAGTCTTTCAGCTCCTTCCTTTGGTCCACTTTAAGATTTAATTCTGGGTTAAATTAAATTAATTAGACTAAATCTAGCATCTAGGTTTAATTCTGCTCACAAACCTGAGATTGGCATGCTCCTCTCTGTAAAAAATAAGAAGCGATTCAATTTTGTTTTATATAATATAAATATAAATATAATAATAAATATATAAATATAAATATAAATATAATAAATATAAATATAATAATATTGCTGAAGAACTAGAACGGGAATAATGACCAATGATTTGGGTATGAATATGCACTGGGGTATCTTCAAACTCTGGAGTTAAGCACTGCAGGGAGTCTGATAACAGGCACTAAATACAATGCACCTTGCTAGCTAAGCGGTGGCATTTATACCCTGATATACCAACATCACTCTAGCTGGAGGGCAAACAGCGAGTCTCCTAAAGAAATCAATTAGAATTTTGCAATCAGAGCCTGCTGAAGCATATGGTTTTTCTCTCAAGTATACCCAAATCATGCTCTTGCATAACTGGCTCTTATTATATGCTATCTTTTGACTCAGTCTATCCCCGAGTGCCCTGCCTAGCAGGCTGAAGTTGGAATATGGACAAGGACAAGAAGTAGTAAAGGTTGAAAGCCACTTTTTGACCAGACCCAGAAGCAGTCTTTCCAGAGTAGGCTGGAAAATATGCTCCTCCCCAGCCAATGGGAATCCCTCCTCTTGCCCATGACAACAGCCCTTTAGCTGGTAGGCTTAACTGGGCAATCAGCATCATGTCTGAGGGCAAATTTCAGCCCTTCTGAAGACAGAGTGGTTATATCTTGGCCACCAAAAAAGAACTTTTTGCTAACTGTCAATAATGGATTCACCAAATGGATATATTTTGACGTGGATTGTCTTTTTATGTAATATAATGCTTGCAATTTGTAGTACTAACTACAGACCTGAATAATCAGTTCATTTTTGTGTCCTGAGGTAATACCACTGAAAAATAATTTTTTTGTAGTAACACAAATGGATTAACAGCAAAACAGACATTAGTCATTGTACTATAGGATGCGCTGCAAAAAGCATCTTCATTTAGACTAGACCTGATGCTAGTGCTCATTCTGTATCTGTATAAGGATTCTTGCCCATGCTTTAGAACAATTTTTTCAAAAGTACTTGCATACAGATTGCGTTCGGAGATATATGTATTTAAAATAATCTTTGTTGATTATTTTAGTGCTCTTCTGAAAAGTAAGCAGCATTTCTGTTTGCATCTGATCTACGTGATCAATAATAAGTTAGGAAATATTTTAAACTTATAACATAAGCATTTTTCAGGTGAAATAGCAGTTATTATTTCCTCAGAATAGAGATGATAGCTCTTCTGATAATACAACAATATTAAACTGGCATAGGTTAAAAAAGTGCAATTTTGTCACCTAAAACCAAGGGAAGCTGCCATCTCTTTTATGAAGAAATTCTAAAGGTTATAAGATTCAGAACCTAAAGGTAGGACAATAAACGTGTGAAATTGCTTCTTAAAGTACTGCTTTCTTATTTCTGCGTCATCTGTGCTCTAGATCTTTTTATTGATACACTGAAGTGGGCTAATTTCGACATATTTTAGAGTTGGCTGCCATCTGCTGGGGGTCTGGCCTTGTTTCTTTTTTAAGGCCATTTGGAGGAGCTAGGGGAGGTTGGGTTTGTGTTTTAACTTTATAAAGATAGTAATATATACTGTGGGTGCCTAAATGTATAAATTTAGGCATAACTGACTTGAAAACAGAAAGTACATGTCCCTGCCCCGTGAAATACATTTAAAGGGAAATAAAAGGCATCCTCTCTGCTGCTTGTCATGTGTGGGGTTATTATTCCCTAAATCGAGGGGGGCGGGGAAAGTTGAATCTACTGAATAGCGTCCCCCTAAGGCAATGCAAAACAGCCCAAACCTCCTTTCCTTTTACCAGCATGAAGAAACTATATATAAAATCATCTATTATTCAATACAATTTACTTTAACACCTACAAAAGCTCTGCATTACAATGACACTGCAAGAACTTTACCCAAGAGCATCTGCCAGCAGTTAATGAAGACAGGCTACATTATGTGTAATAAAGAGCTACTGTTTTGTGGACAGTGGTACCTGAAGCATCAGGGAAACTATCACATGCTTGACCCCTTGCAGCATCATGGCCATAATTATTAAGAGAAATTATTTTTTTATTGAATGAAGCCAATTGCCTAATATCCCTGCAGTTTGCAATGCCAGTGTGAGATCCAACATGCCTTACTCCTATGAGACCCTTTTTGCAGTCTGCTGTACAGTAGGAGCAGAAATCTTAAACCATTTCCAAACCTATATAATTATTATTGGCTTTTAATGCTAAATCCAGCTATCCCAGCCAACCAACCCTATCCCACCATTGGTTACTTCCAGTCTTCAGTATATAATAGACACACTGCCAGTGTCACTGCCAGAAAAACTAGACTTTTTGTATTGAAGTTGATTGTAGTCAACTGTTTTAGTCAGCCTGTTTGAGTAACCCTTCACAGGATAACAGAATGCCATCCTCAACAGGGAGTTGAGAGTCAGGTTCTTAAACTGTAGGCTTGCATTAACCCCAGGGCACAGTGAATGCTCTTAGTATGTGAAGACATCCCTCAAAAAATGAAATAAATATCAGCTAAAGTAATTAATGATCTACTCAATGAAGAGAAAGGCAGAACTTGAGAACTTTCTCCTGATTAATCAAGACTCATCCAGATCACAAAGTGCTCTAAACTCTTAGATAAAAGTAAAAAATCTGGTTTCCAGGTGCGTAGATTACCTGAGCTAAGCTTCTAAGTGTAGGACTTTAGCAGCAGCAGCCTGGCTCCACTGTAGAAGAAGACCTCTCTATGTAGGAGCCTCATCTAATCCTCCTTTTCTACAGTGTGCTGGGTTGATCATGGCTGGACTCCAGGTGCCCACCAAAACCGCTCTATCACTCCCCTCCTCAGCTGGACAGGGGAGACAAAATATAATGAAAGGCTCATGGGTCAAGATAAGGATGGGGAGGTCACTCACCAATTACCATCGTGGGCAAAACAGACTCGACTTGGGGAAATTAGTTTAATTTATTACCAATCAAATCAGAGTAGGATAATGAGAAATAAAAACAAATCTTAAAACACCTTACCCCCCACCTCCTTTCTTCCCTGGCTCAACTTCACTCCTGATTTTCCCTCCTTCCTACCCCACAGCACCACAGGGGGACGGGGAATGGGGGTTGTGGTCAGTTCATCACACATTGTCTCTGCCGCTCCTTCCTCCTCAGGGGGAGGACTCCTCAAACTCTTCCCCTGCTCCAGCATGGGGTGCCTCCCACGGGAGACAGTTCTCCACGAACTTCTCCAACATGGGTCCTTCCCACGGGCTACAGTTCTCCACAAACTGCTCCAGCATGGGTCCCTTCGACGGGGTGCAGTCCTTCAGGAACAGACTGCTCCAGTATCAGTCCCCCATGGGCTCACAAGTCTTGACAGAAAACCTGCTCCAGCGTGGGCTCCTCTCTCTCCACAGGTCCTGCCAGGAGCCTGCTCCCGCATGGGCTTCCCATGGGATCACAGCCCCCTTCGGTCTCATCCACCTGCTCTGGCATGGGGTCCTCCACAGGCTGCAGGTGAATATCTGATCACCTCCTCCCCTCCTTCTTCACTGACCTTGGTGTCTGCAGAGCTGTTTCTCTCACATATTCTCACTCCTCTCTCCGGCTGCTGTTGTGCAGCAGTTTTTTCCCCTTCTTAAATATGTTATCACAGAGGCACTACCACCATCATTGATGGGCTCGGCCTTGGCCAGCGGCAGGTCTGTCTTGGAGCTGGGTGGCACTGGCTCTGTCGGACATAGGGGAAGCTTCTGGCAGCTTCTCACAGAAGCCACCCCTGTAGCCCCCTGCTACCAAAACCTTGCCATGCAAACCCAATACATACAGACTGTCTGGGAATCACAAATCCAGAAGATATATTTGCGTACCTAGAGGAACTCTTCAATTTATAACTGCTTTTTATTAGATTTAGTAAACACAAAAGTTCTTCTAAAGTAATGCTGATAGTTAAGCTGTAACTAGTAATTAGTGTGCAACTGTTACATACCTGCTTTACCTAGATTTACACAAAGAGTGAGAAGAGATTTTTCCAGTTCCTTAGGAGCAGGAGTTACCTCAGTGTGTTTGGCTCAAAAGACAGATGAGATGATGCTATCAAGCATTATTTTGGCTTATGGGTGACAAGGTTCAGTAAAATTCTGATGACTTGTATTACCAGGAACAGTGAAACAACTTACTAGAATCATGAACAGATACTCTCTGTATTTGTGCCAGTGAAATTTAGGTAATAATTTTACCTAGTGATTGTGTGTGTAAGCTTCATCTCTCCAGTACAGTCCACCACTGCAAAATATTTTCTGAGTACAAAAACAAATGTTATGAATCTGTTGAAATAAGTTAGTCTAAGTTAGTCTAGTTGGTCTTATTGACATTAAAAAAAAAATAATTATATATTTCCTTACACTACAGTTACAATATAACAATTCAGCTCAGAATTAAGGGCAGAGAACATTAACCAGCTCATGTTGGAGCAAAACCTAGATTTGAACGCACTAATTGCCCCTCCTACTGTTCGGTTCAAATCTAACAAACCTCAAGCTGTTAGTACATACTTTGTGAACAGATGAACGCATCAGTCTGTGTCCTACCCTATAAGCAGACGGAGTGTATTATTATATGTAACTGACGAAGTACGTTGAGAGTGTCACCAGCACATCTTGCAGCTAACACTGCAGGCAGTGACCCACCCGGCAGAAATCTCCTTGTTGGCACTGCACGGCTGCGGTCTGGGCAGAAAGCAGGATAGTTGTCTTGTCAAGGTGTGGGCTCTGAAGCAAGGCTGTCTTGCAGAAACCAGTCATACTTCTTCCATGCACAGTGCAGACGTGCCAGGTTACTGAGAGCCAGCTCCTTCTCTGACTTGCCAAGGGCAGTGGGCCATGCAGAAGTGCACTTTTTCTACGCTGTAGTTCCAGTTCTTCCTGCCCTTCTTTTCACTTTTGTCCTTTCCCTCCATCTATCTTCTTTCCTAACGTTCGCTTCAGAAACAGTAGTCCTGGGAGAAAAGTGAATATCCAGTCATCAGTCTTTGCAGCATGTTACTAGGACTCCCCTTCCAAGGGTACTATAACACCATATCAGCTTCCTTCAGCAGCCTTCCTCTATAGTCTTTTGGCATGTATCCTGAGATACGTTTTTATCTGCTAGGCAAAGGTGACATACATTAACTACATCTCCCTAGTGCAATGTCACATAATAGGGTTGTATTATAGTGCCAAGTAATTCTTACAAAAAAAAAAAAAAAGAAAAAAGAAAAAAAAGGTAGCAGTAAGAGTTGTCAGCTTAGTTAGAAGTTGTTATAACTGCTTTTTGCACTCAGAAAGTAGAGGTGCAGCTTTAGTCCAGAGATAGATGATGTATCATCATATTTTATCTCATAATTGAATTTACAATTGTAATAATATTTAAATAAATGTCCTCTATTACATGCCTGATTTGTTGTTTTTGTCTTTGTTAAATACACCTGTGGGTGATTTATGTGTTAAATTTATATTAAAAAGCTTCTTTTTTTTCTTGAAATTCTTTGCAGGTAGCATTTTCCATACTAAAGTCATGCCCACAGTGCAGTTGAGAGCAGAAATTCCCACACTAATTTCAGACAACGTAGCAGCAGCAGCACAGAGTAACTCCTAAGATAATCTACTTTTAAGGCTATTATTAAAATAGCTTGATTTTCTAGTTGTATTTAAAAGCTTGATAGACAGAGACATGCCTTCTGGGTTGTGATGGTAGTCACATTCAGGGCCATGGCTCTGCTTGCTACAAATTAAAGCAGCTAGCAATCTAGGGGTGTAAACAAACTTTAATTCTATGAATTTCTTACTTTGTGAGCTCTTCTTATATTTGAGGAAACATTATCTGAAATTACTCCTCTTCCAGCATGAGTTTGTAGCTCTTCTTTGCTTACCTATTGTGTGCACAGTAAATTATCTTGTAGTCAGTCAGCTAACCCATCTGAGAAATGAGGATATTTTTAGTAGAAGTAGGCAGAGAGTAATTGATTATTTTCACCTCTGCAGTCTTTGATTAAAGACAATGTGCTTAGGGGGGAAAGTCAACAATCATTCCTAAACATATACAAGCATTTAATTGTAGTAATTAATTTATCTATACAACTCAGTGTACTTTCAAAAAGCTTCTTGACCAAGAATGAATGCCTCATCTGTCTTAAATACAACAGCCTGAAAGAACAAGTGAAGTCAGTAGAATAACAAACAGTACTGCAGAAACCTCAGGCACTTGCAGGAAACAAAAAGACATTTCCAACTCTGTGCAGAGCAAAATTCTGAAGAATTTGACAAATAAAAGCAGCAGAAGGAACATCAACTGATAGAGCCACAAAAATCTAGTACATCATTGTATACATTGCCATGTAAAAGAAATGAAAAAGCAGAGAAACCTTGAGTTGCAATTACAGAGACAATTTTGTAGGAGAGTTTGAAGAATGCAGTAGTTATGGATCCCATTTTTATAAATGTCATGTTCCCCATCAGTTTATCTGCTCACTACAAACGAGTATGGTTGTCAGAATGTGAGTCAAAGGAGCAGCTAATGGAAAACAAACATCCAGAGAAAGGCAGTAAAGATGGATAAGCAGCAAAGACAGATAAACAGCTTCAAAAGAATCAATGTTACAATGGCTGTGCCATTAGTTACGAAGGGTAAGACAAGCCTTTGCTCTCTCCAAGCTTGCATGGTTCACCCTTCCCAAAGATGACAGCCTAAATACTGGAGGGAAGCAAATATAAAGTATACTAGACTTGGGAAAGGAAGAGTGATCAGATTATCACCAAGCGACCTCAAACTGGAAATGACACATAGAGAAGGCACTCTGCCAGCAAGACTGTTTATTTTTTTACAAGACGATGTGGAAAGAAAATGAGGTATTGAACAGGCAGAGGTCTTGGAAGAACCCTTTGGGAGAGACTGAGGGAACAAACCTGTACAGAAAGGATTGTCTTGAGTAGAAACAGATTTTTGTCCATTTAAAAGACATCTCTTTTGAGTGATTTTAATCAACAGCCTGATCACAGCCTTCTTAACATGAATGGCAGATAGGTACAAGTATCCTGTAAATGTGGATCAGTAGAAAAAGGGGCTACATTTCTGATATCTCGTGTTTGAGTTGTTGAACTCGAATGTGTCGAGTTGAGTTCCACCAAGGACCTAATGGAACCACCTATGAAGCATGCCCAAGAGAGACAGAAAGGGTCTAAGACATAGATCAGTGATAAAGGTACTCCCCCACAAACAATTCTGTTTCAGCAGGATTTACTGCACAGCTTACATCTTTTCTTTTTCCTCACAGGAAGAAGAGAGAATTATGGGGAACAAAAAGACAAGGAAAATGAGCTAAAAAATACAAAAAGAGTGTTTTATTACCTAGTTTTATGCTTTCTCTAGCTCCTTGATGCCACCATTCTTGATATTCACTTTTAGTCAAGTGTGACAGGTAATGTCTGTGACATTAGCAGGATAACTGTATCAAATTTCTTCACATAATCAGAAATGCAATGATATAGAGATAATATATTAGGGAGCATAACTTAGATGTCAGTCATATATGTGGTGTGGCCATTTTTATCTTTTACAGTTGCATGAGGCAGCAATTTTTGAGAGAGACAATAGCATTCCAGTTCATCTGGAATACAGTTCCAGGATTTTTCAAGTTTTTTTCAAAAATTAAACCTAAAATGTTTAGGAACTGCTAAATAAGATCTTACAACTTTTTTTGTTGTTTCTTTTCATAAATAAGAATTTCAGCAAAGTGAATTCTAGGATATTTTCTTAAAGTTTTTCTATGAAAGAAATGCTTGAGCGATTTTAGTTTGCAGTACTGTAAGACACTCATGTATATTTCTAGTCGTCTTTTTCTTTCTGTTGATATAGGAGTTGTTAATATTTATAACATCTGCTGCAAATATCCAGGGAAATTCTTAGGATTCCCTGAGGAGAAATAGAAAAAGGGAAATAATTTTTTTTCCTGCAAGAGGCAGAACTGCTGGTGCAGACAGCTGGCTGAAGTTATTCCCACAGTCTTCTGAAGAACAGCCAGTCCCAAGATGAATCCCATCACCTGATCCAAACGTGATGTAGTTCCAGGTTGAGTAGATTATTTCAGATTTCTTTAAAACAATGCAGAAATTCAGGATTCCTGAGTGTGAAGTCTAGACTTCATTGATAATAACTCAGCAGGTTTTTTTTTATTTTTTGGTCCTATAGTCTTTGCCAGTATGGTGAAAAGATTAATATGTTGAGGTTTTCATTCCATTATGTCATCAAAGTTTAAGTACAGACCTAATGGTCCCTGTCATTGCAGGCTACTTTTGCTGAAACAGTATACCAGAAAGTAATAAATGTGTTTGACAAGAACAAGGAAGGTCTCCCTAGTGCACAAATTCACATTCATGTGAAGCTTCAGAGCTAACACAGTTGATGGTGGAGCTCAGGATAATAGTAACGATGCAGATGTAGCACATTAACCTAGGCAAAGAGAAGCATTACAGAGCTCTGAATGTACCTTTGAAGGTAATCGAGAACTACTAGGCTCATATAAGTCAGATGAGGTACAGCACAACTTTTATCTGGTTTTGCTATACACAACAGGAGGAAAGATGCTGCAGTTAGGAAAAAAAAAATCAATACAAGAAGCAGCAGCCTTATTTGTTATATTCCAGGCAGGGTGGTGGATGATGATGAATGACAGAAAAGATTAAATGTTTTCAGTTATTTCACTGTGCCTATGGGCAGGTGTCTAGAGCTTTCATTTTACTTGTTCTACTGGATCTAGGTTGTACATAAACCATAATACTAAAGCTGAGTCTGAGGTTATTAATCATTAATGAAATCATTAGCCAAAGCTAAAAAAATAAAGAAATAATAGAATAAGGGCACACAATTTAGCTTGGCCTGGTACCAAAACTTAATGTAAGTATTGCATTAATAATGGAGTACTGAAAATTCAGCAATGAATTGAGAAAATATAAAAAAGGGAAGTAAGCAGAAAAGAACCACCGTTCCCTTTCTTATATCAAGAAAGATGCAGTTACAACACACTAGATTGCCAATGAGAAAATCAACCATTGAACAGATGTTTTGCTTTTTTGTGAGTGAGAATAGTTGTCTGATCTAATGGGCTGAGAACTAGAAAATAACAAAAGACATATGTAAAACTGAATGAAGGAAAAGAGCATGATTCTGCTCACATTTAGAATAGGGCAAAACAACATAGCTCTTCTGAAATCTGTATTATGCAGTATAAAACAGGTCATAAAGAAGTTGTTACCCAATAGCCAAAACAAAGCAAAACAAATATTAACACAGCAACCTATTTCACGTAAATAACTTTCAGTTAGCAATTTTATGGTATCTTTAAAAATGTCACCTTATTCTCTGGAATAATTTCCATCATTTGAAATACTTTCAATACATACTATTTATATATTGTTTCAAAAGGTTTATTATTTGCCTGTTTTGGATTTTAAACCATGCTTGAATTTCTGGAATACATTAATGTAAATTGCAGACTGGTCTTTCTTTTTCAACACAATTGATATTACAATATTGGGGGCTTTTTTGTCCCCCTTATATTCTGCAAAATAGTTGGTCCTTAATATTTTCTATTTTAAGTTTCTGTAATTACACCCTGAAATTTTGCAAATGTATTCTCTGCACAGAAATTTTCATCTATCCAGTCTGAAAGCAATGCAAGAGAATTTGCTATAAAGCCATGGGAGAGGAGGATGCAAATATCTCTGACCTTGGAAGAATTAACCAGACCCCAAAACAATTAAACAATTAGTGAGCTCCTTGCACCTGGAGAGCTGCCAGATCCAATTAAAGATAGATCCCAGCCATGAGTGGTCACTAATAAAGGGCTTTGGGAGTAAGTAAAACCTTGGGTCCCCTTAGAAGTTATGAGTGTTGGGAAAAGATGAGAGGTTTTGTTACTTATTTATTTTAACTGTTGATATTAACAATAATGTTATAGCAATTTGAAGGAATGGTAGTAATGTTTGTGATAGTGATAAGGTTGTATAGAGAGGCATTTCTGAGGTAGTGTACTTCCTGGATGTAGTTTGGAGAAACTGTAAGGCCAGTGGGAGGATACATCTTGCTTGAGAGGGCACCTCTGAGTTTGAACACAAACCTGGATTTTTCTCTGTATTAAACACTGAGGAAATTACATAAAAGTCTTTTTGAGGAGAGTGAAATGAAGTATTACACTCTGAATCTGAGGTTGAAGACCTAGTGTTAAACTTCAGACTTTCTACATGTGAAAAACCACAGCTATGGCTCTACAGGGGAGGAAAATAGTTGTTGAAGAGTGGCTGCTGAGGGAAATGTTTGGCTTTGTGGTGTCCAGCTATCATGAGACACACCTTACGGTGAGTTGTCTTTCCATAAATCTAGATGCACTAGCTGTTCAAATTACTGAAACTTATGTGTTGGGGTTTTTTTTTAATATTGCAAGAATTATATTGAGGGCTGCTGAGACACTTATTCACTCTGTAAATGTGCAGAGATAGTGAAATAATGAACCCAAACTATGATCTCGTGGCTTCAGAGAAGTGTGCTCATTTAAATACATTTCCCCATACTATCAGCAATAAGACTAGGAGTTCTGCTATGTGGCTGCTTCCTTTCATGGCACTCCTTAGTTATCAATCTTCTGGGCAACACTAAGACATGATCAAACTACAGATAAACTGTTATCTCTATGGGTAAGGCAGCATCCACCTGATTCCACTGCCTGCCAAACAGAATGTCAATTTTTATTCCTGAAAACTGGTGAAATTATCAACCTATAAGAAATTAGAGGGACTGTAAATACCCTACTTGGTGGGAGGGGGAGAGGAATACAAATTCAACTTTCCTCCTTCTTTCACTCTCAAACTGCCAGTTAAGTAGGTAGTAAGCAGTAAGTACTTGGCTAAAGCACCTAATTTTTGGCAGCTGTAAAGGAGATGATGCCAGAAGAGAAGGGCTGCTCTTGAGGAGAGAAGCAGCAGCTGATAACATAAATTCCTGCCATGATATTGGGATATGAGTAATCTGAGTAGACAGAAGCAACTTCTGTTGGAGGTCTCTAATCCTAGAAAGAAGGAAACAATTCACCAAAAATGTGTGACAATTGCCTGAAAGACTAGAAATGAGCTCATGTTATACAATCCCTGTACTCTATATTCTGTTCATATTTTTAACCTTGTAAAAGGATAAAACAAAACAAAACCTAACAACTTGTTAGAGACATTTGGATTTGGTTTTTTTATTTGCAAGATCAGTCTTCCTAGTTTTTGAGAACAACGTATTGCTCTTCATGTAAATGAATTAAATTCAAAATAGTATTGCTGTGCTATAACAGAGGTAAATTAAGGTATTCCATGTGCGAAATGTATTTCTTTTCATGCAACACTTTACTAAAAAGGAGTTGTGTTCATCAGAATTGAATCTTAATGCCTGTAGTTTGGGGCTGAATTCTGCCTGAGCTTTGGATTTTGCCATACTAAAAAATTGCTGCAGTCCTGAACTACATCTAGTCCCTTTCCATCTCTCTATAATATTTCTGACTACTGTAGAAATAAGGGAAGTTTCTTGAGAAATGCTATTATAAATGTAGACATCGGTATTTTTTTATGTGTTTCAACTGCTATTGGAAGTTTTAAAGGTATCTGACTGTAAGACGTTATCTCTTCCTGAAGGTGAGATATTGAATATGTTTCTATGAGCTCTTTATTAAGGACTGTCTGTGATCCATGTTCCGGTGCTGTGCTGTTGATTGTTGTCCAAAAGTATGCTGGTTTGTGTAAAGGAAGAAAACTCTAGTATAGCAGAAAAGTCATGGGAAATCTGTAAGGGGCTGGGAGGTCAAACTTAATTCTGGTTGTTTCCAGCTGGCTTCCCACTGTGTGGGCTGCTGTGAGAAAAGTTCCAAGAAGGATGAAGTTTGGGACAAAATAGAACACTGTATGCATAGTACTCACAAGTCTTGCCATGCATATGCAACACTTCAGATTGGAACACAGATAGGAAACAGCTGGCCCATATGGCACAACTAACACTTGGTATCTGCTTTGCAAAAACTAATGGACCAAAAGGTCAGTGTACAATGATTGTCCTATCCTGTGTACCGACCTTGTGATGCTGATTTATTAATAATAAAATATGTGAGGTTTTTTATGGTATGGATTTTGGAGATGCGTGAATTGTACCTTTAGGCACTGAAACCCATGAGAAGAAATAGAAAAAAATAAAACAGTTCAGTTTTGTAAAGAACTATTTACCCTGGAAGCTTTAACCTTGTAATCTGGAAAAGTTTCTATAAAAAAGGTGTTGTGGTTTAGCCCCTGTCAGCAACCAAGCACCACGCGTCTGCTTGCTCACCCTCCCCTCCCCCGGTGGGTTGGGGGAGAGAATTGGAACGGCAAAAGTGAGAAAACTCATGGGTTGAGATAAGAACAGCTTAATAATTGAAATAAAATAATAACAATAATAATAATAGTAATGAAATTTGTAATGAAAAGGAGAATAACAAAAGAGAGAGAAACAAAACCCAGGGAAAAAGTGATGCAACTGCTCACCACCCACTGATTGATGCCCAGCCAGTCCCCGAGCAGTGATCACTGTCCCCCAGCCAACTCCCCAAGTTTATACACTGAGCGTGACATCGTATGGTATGGAATAACCCTTTGGTCAGCTTGGGTCAGCTGTCCTGGCTGTGCCCCCTCCCAGCTTCTTGTGCACCTGGCAGAGCATGGGAAGCTGAAAAAGTCCTTGACTAGGGTA
>VYZW01030028.1:25035-47189 GCA_013401315.1 Balaeniceps rex | reverse complement strand
ACTTAAAACTCTAGTAAATGTTGACTTAATATATCTAGTTGTGTTGTGCCGTGTAACTTTTTTAAAAATTGCTGGTTTCAGTGGATAGATTTGTAGATAAGTGCTAATAAGGGGGATGAAAACACAAATTATCCTATGTTACGGATACCTGTAGTGATAAGACTAACAGAAGTCGTAACTCCTTACCTAAACATAAAACTGGCAAATATTCTTTTTCAAGATAGTTATACTCTAAAAGACAGGATGGTCTTTTATATATATGTACAGAGTCAAAACAATTTGGGCAGAGATACAGTAGTGAGATCAGCAAGCTGTCTTTCGATTCACAGCCTTTGAGCTTTAGTGGGACTGGTCTTCAGCACTGGTCATTCAAGGTGTGGTATTGTACATCCCTGTGTGTTAAAACCATATTGAATACACACCGCACTTGTGATGACAGGAATATCAAGTTGCAGAAGAATTTTAAAAAGAAGTAGAACTACTTGGAACAACAGCCAGATTTCATTCATTTTTTGGCAGTTGGGGAACTAGCACTTGTCAGTTGTATTGGAAAATTTTATTTCCATACAAAGCTTTTTGCTTAAAAGGTTCATATCTTGGGAAGAGTGCGTTTTCTGCAAATGTGAGCAGTGTTCATTTTGCATTATGTACTAAAGTCATTCTTGAGTTTTCTTTCTTCTGTTTTGTTTTTATGATTGGGGTTTTTTTTGTGTATTAAAATTAAGGTAAAACAGCCCCCTAGACTTATAGATTTGTGTGCTTACATATTAGGATCTACACAAAAATTCCATATAAGACATTCTTTCTTTCAAAATCAATATTAAGACGTTTAAAGGCTTTTCTTTGTCCAGAGTGACAGCAAGAACATGCAACTATCAACAATCTAATGTAATTTGCTTTCTTATATTTTACTGTGGAATTGTTGTTGATACATAAGTTTAACTATTTTGTGACAATGCTTTTGTTCTTCTACAGTAATATTTTTGATGAAAGATTGAGTTCTTCTCTATACATTCCTGAAGGGATCATTGCAGTCCTTAAAGCTGCATTATATAGTATAATATAGATGAATATGACAAAAGTCAACATAGGACACTATTATGTTTGAAGTAGAGCAAATCAATATGAAGCCTGACATTTTTCTTTTACATTTGCAATCTCTGTGCAACCAGAATGGACGAAGGCTCTGAGTATTTCAAGTGAGACAGTCCTGAAAAAATCATATTTTAATAAAACCCAGGTCACTGTCTGAAATCAGTATTGTGCTCCTGAAGTTTCTTTCAAAATGAATTTTAATTTCTCTTTTTAAACAGGGTTCTTTAAATTTAATTTGTATGTCTTCCAAAGACTTGAAAAGTGACTGTATTTTATGTTAAAAATGAAAGTAAAGGAATAAATTAAATTGTAAAGATTAATTATCTGTAAAAGTCCAACAAAACCGAAACTTTGTATGTTCAACAGGTGCCCCTCTTGTTGAAATGATCATCCTTCAAATGTCCATCTTCGTATAATGAAAATTAGAGGAGAGAAATTTGTATAAAATAGCTGATTTCTTAGGTTTTTTCCTCTCCCTCCTCAAATGAAATGTTGTAGATAGCAAAAAGTGGTCCTATTACAGTCGTGTTACACTGAGTAAAAGCCAGACTTGATGGGCAGAAAGAAAGCTTTTATTCAGTCTTAAGTTGAGAACATTTTTCTAAGTGAGCAAAGCCTATGATACCTAGAAAATACTTCTACCTTTCTGTAGAAAAGACAACTGTAGTATTTAAACTAATTATAATAATGAGGTATCAAATGAGAATATCTTTAGGCTGATGGAGCAAATATGGAGTAGTTGATGTGCTGCCTGTACTTATGATTTCAGCACTTAGACATTATTTTAGGATTTAAGCACTTTCTTCAATCTTCACCTTTTCAATATGGAAGCAGTAGCTGGTTTAATTAAAGGTGAAATAACCCTCAGTTTTCTGTCCTTACAGTCCATAATGCCAAGTAGATATATATACTTAAATTGCTTATAAAACTGTAAGTTTGAAATGAAAGAAGCATCTGTCATAGGATTTAGAAATAATTCTACTATAAAGTTTTGGTTTAGGGTTGCAGTCTCTGCTCTGTCTTCTAGAGCTTTTTATTTTCTTGCGATGATAATATGACAACGTAATTTTGAATTCTGCCAGCATTCTAAATATGATCAAATTTGTGACTGTGTTATGATTCTTCCTCAAATCTTTATCTGGATGTGTTTTAAATAAACACCAGTAATACTTATGGTTGGTGACAATTTCCAACATGCTCAGCACTTAATTTGCTAATATTTGAATTAGCAGATTATACTTTTTTAAGTAGAATCATTAACTTCATATAAAATGAGCAATTTTTTCAATTGTTTAATCCTACCTTTTTTCCCCAAATGGCTGGCTTAATCGTATTTCACACTTGATCAGTTTGTCTGCAGATTACCACTTTGGGTAAGTGTTTGTAGTTTACAGTTTGTTTCTCAGTAGCAATATCACTTCAGCTCTAAATCCAAGGAAGAAACATATACAGATTTATTTTTTTTTAATCTTGCATTCTGTCTGCATTTCACTCATTCATTTTCATTTTATTGGGCCGGATAAACCAAACTGAGAACTATGACTTTGTATGCAAACTGATATTAACCTATAGATGAGGTTAATTTGATTAGGAATCAATATCTTAAAAAACCCACTGAATTTTAACTGTTATTAAATAAAATATGCAATTCACAAAATGCTACCATTGTCATTCATTCAAAAAAATATATTTAATGTAGTATCGAAACCAGCAGATTTACATTTAATTTCCTTTAAAATAATGCCCAATCTCTGGACACTTTTTACTGAGAATAGGTATAATCTTACGTGTTGTGTAATCTTGCTAATTTTAGCTGAAGTCATTCCTTTGCTTTATCAAAGTCGGCTCAACTACAGGGAGATGTGCGTAGCTGCAGTAGTGGTTGCCTCCTGAGCAGAACTCTAGCGTTACCAGTTCCTGACAGCTGCAAGCCAGCCTCTGGGCATCTTGCTAAATTTTCAAATGTAATTATACAGTAGACTTCCTTTAACAAATTCGGTGTTCCCAGCTATAATTATAACAGCTCTTCTTGCCTCTAGCCTGTTCCTTATCTTATAACCCACCTCCATATCTCCCACTGCTGGCTAGTGTTATCCAGTAGAGCTGATGGATCTAGAAAAGCAGAGCTTATTCTCTCTATCCTCACAAGGATGGTTTCATTAGTACAGAAGATCCATTTCTTCTGATCCACTATACTGAAATGACACATCCCATAAAGCTGAAGATTGTTCTCTAATTCGCAGAAGAGCTGTTGATTAGCATACCACTTTCATTTTGCAAACAATTTTTAATTGATATTACAGGATGTAAGGTAAGGAATTATTAAGAGCTATCCATGAAATGGCTGAAGAAGCCAGCACAGGGAAAGGAGGGCTTCTAAAAACACTTTGTTTTCTTGTTGTACAATTCAGGATATAATTTCTTTAACTGTACTATTTGTGCATTAGGTTTTCATATACAAAGCTGTTCATGCTCCTTTTAAGGGCACATATGTAACATGAAAATAAAAATGATCAGTGATGCATTTTTTTCTTACATGAAATGCTAGGTAATTTCAGCCAAAGAAAGATAAAACAGGAAAAGTTACCCACAGATGTGCTCAATCTAGTATTGGCTCATGTCAAAGAAATTTAAAAGCAACTAGACGGTAATAATCTCCTCTCCACCTGTCTGGTAGCAAGGGAAGCTGATGTGATGGTTTTGAATATGGGAGTCTGAAGATAGGAGGTAAGTGAGAGAGCTTATGCTGTTGAAGACGCACAGAGGCAGCCTTCCTTTTTCTTCAGTCTCTTACTGTGGTTGGCTGTGGCAGATGGACTGATACTGGAGAAATGTATTGCCTGGAAGATCACAGATTACCATCTTTCTCAATCTTTCCTGCAGCAGGATCAAGTACATTGATCAAACCTTTTCTTGAGAAGCTTCAGTGAGTGAAATACCCCAGCACTCTTAGAAGTCACACTCCTGCTGGCTTCTCATAGTTTGCCTACAACTTTCTAAGAGTTATGATGTCCAAAACTGTATACAGCACAGTAGAAGATGGAAAAAAGTGATTGTCAGCTCTTCACATGCATGTGTATACATGCACGCACACACCCACCCACATACACATCCCATGCTTGCCAACCTATTTCAGTGAGATGTGTTTTTTGAAAGATACCACAAAATTTACTCTTTTGATTTGTATTCTTTTCTATCCAACGATTCCCTGTGTAATGTTTTATTGCTGGTCCGTTTTGTGATCATGTCTGTGATGCATCTTTTCTAAATGCAGCGCTTTGGATTTGTCTTACTGAATCACCTTGCTGATTTCTGACCTTTACCTCCCTATTTTCAAAAGCATTTGGAAATCAGATCCCGTCCTCTGAGGTGCTGCTAGTTTCTCCCAGCATTGTATTATCTGCTGATTTTATAACCACACTGCCTTCGAGTCACTACTATTGTTATGAAAATACCAGATAGAAACAGATCTAAACAGATGTCCGAGATCCATTTGAAATACATACCCAATTTGACAGAGCTGTTGAAAATTTCTTTTCAGGAACAACTACTCTCTGATTTCAATCATTTTGTGTCCAGCTTATGGTGACGATGTCTAGACAGTTGTCGTGGTTTAGCCTCAGTCGGCAACTAAGCACCACGCAGCCGCTCGCTCACCCTCCCCCTCCCCAGTGGGATGGGGGAGAGAATCGGAAGGGCAAGAGTAAGAAAACCCACGGGTTGAGATAAGAACAGTTTAATAATTGAAATAAAATAATAATAATAGTAATAATAATAATAATGATAATGATAATAATAATAATAATTGTAATGAAAAGGAGAACGAGAGAGACAAACAAAACCCAGGGAAAAGAAAACAAGTGATGCAACCGCTCACCACCCGCCGACCGACACCCAGCCAGTCCCCGAGCAGCGATTGCTGCCTCCCGGCTAACTCCCCTCGGTTTATATACTGAGCATGACGTCATATGGTATGGAATAGCCCTTTGGTCAATTTGGATCAACTATCTTGGGCTGTGCCCCCTCCCAACTTCTTGTGCACCTGGCAGAGCATGGGAAGCTGAAAAAGAAAGTCCCTGACTAGTCTAAGCACTACTTGGCAACAACTAAAACATCAGTGTGTTATCAGCATTCTTCTCATACTAAATCCAAAACACAGCACTATGCCAGCTACTAGGAAGAAAAGTAACTCTTAACTCAGCTGAAACCAGGACAACAGTATTTTGTTATACTGACAATGACGATGTGGGACATGTTTAAAACCTCTCTGATCTCAAGCTTGTATCACTTCTACTGTTAACCTCTTGTCCATGAAGCCAGTTAACACCTTTTCAGTGAAGTAATTCAGATGAGTGTGAAGGGATCTGTATTTTTTTAATTTATCTTCTTTCATCTTCTAGAAATTTGGTTGTTCAATAATTGGTTCTAAAATCTTTTCCAGTTTTAATGGTAGACTGAAATTTGCAGGTGGGATTTATCCCACCTGGGGGGACAGGAGAGAGCTCGTTCTCAAGGGTTTTTTTGCCCTTTTCTACCCCTTTCGATTTTCTTTTCTCTATTCTGTTCTCTTGGAAATAATGAAACCACAGATCCTACTCTGTTACATCTGTCTTTCTCCATAATTTTCAGCATGACTCTCTTCAGGGTTTTTTCCCATTCTTTTGTTACGTTATTTCCTCTCCTTCTTCTTTCTACGTGTTTCTTGTATCATTGTAGGTCTCATTGATCACTGATACAGGACACGGATGAAAACTTTTTTCTAGTGAGACAAGTTGACAGGATGTGTAGAAGAAATTTTCTTTGGTTTTGCTTGTTTTGTGACTTCAGAAAGGCAATTTGTTCTCATAGCAGTAAGATTTCAAAGGTTAACATCAGAAAATTGTTTTCTTTCATCACATCTTATGTACCAGGTGGAATGGGAGTAAACAGGTCAGTTCCAATGGGAGATGAGATCCAAAATTTTGCTTATGTGACATGTAAAGGTAGGGTTGATTAAATACTAAAATCATCATTCCAGCCTTTTGAACCACAGGCCATTAAAATGGCTTGGGGAAAAGATTGAATTAGGACAAGGGGGACTCTATCCCAAATTGTTATATCAAAATATCATATGGAAATCCTTCTATCTTGAACGACTGTGACTTTGATATTTGGTATGAAGGCCCATGGGTGGCCTTTTCTTGGTGTTTAATAAGTTTGTGCATAATCACTTAAAATCCATCATTCATCTGTTGTTCACCTGTTCTTCTTGTATATTGCAAGACGGAGAATTTTACCATAAAATAAAACTATAAAATTAGTAGCAGTGAAAGCAGGATGGATTTTTTTCAGGTCTGTCATATGAGCCAAGCCCTCTTGCCCACCAATAGAGAATGAGGACAGAAGCCAGAAATTTATACCAATTGATATTGTCTCTTTAATATTCAATGTTTTATCTTTCACCTTTCAGTTTGCTTTATAGGTCGCTTAATTTTTGTTACTTTTCTTCAGTATGAGCTAAGAACAGAATATTGCTGAATATGCTAAAATAGATGTCTGTTTTTTTAAGGCTGGCATTTAAGCAGACAAAGAATCATGCTTAATGCTGCTGTGATAATAAATAGTACTATAATTGATTGTTGATAGCAACCCTTAAAATAGATTTTTATGGTTGAAATGTACTTTGGGTAAACAGTGTTCAGTTTGCCTATTAAAATAATTCACTATATACCGTGGTTTCTTTTGAGTATTAAGGAAGTAGGACTTTTCCAACAACAGTAATTGGTTGACACTGCTTGACCTTAATGCAAAGCTACAGTATTTAATGAACAAACGGAGGGAATAAAGTTTTGATAAATAAGGCAATTTTCATGAAACCTTTAGAAATATGCTTGAAGTCCTTTAGTGTTAGATTGACGGTTTCTCCTTTTGTGAAAAGAATAAGTGAATAATTTAAGGCTATATTTCATGTTTTCAGATCTTCATTCTGTCATATAAATAATAGACTGTGAAATGCAGCAGCTCCTGTATTCACAGATTTAATAGACCTATACAAGTGAGTATCTTACTCAGCTTCTGGCATCTTAAAATGCTCTTTTGTGCATATGTATACCTGAGAAGCAATGCAGAAGTGGGACATTCCTAGACTCTATTCAGTAACCAAATTCCATACTTTAAGCATGCCACGTATTCTGTTTTTAAACGAATTGTTCTTCTTAAAATACTTTTAGTACAGTTTGATGTCAGTTTTAGTATTTTTAGTTTTTAATTCTGGTAATACATGGCTATTCAAAATTAAAGTGTAATCTAAAGTTTACTTGCTTAAATGGAAAGACTGTGTGAAAAGCATTCAGGTTGAGATCCAGCACAGAACTTTGAAAGACCATTGAATCTTGATGAGAAGAGAACCAAATCAACTAATCAAACTAAAATGGTGAAATATCAGGGTAATTTATATGATTTGCTACATTTATTCTCAGTTATGTGATTCTTTTTGGGGGAGGAAGAACAGAGAAAAGCAAAACTAAGCTAGTTTCTTTTCTTTGTTTCCACTCTCCCTTCCCCTGCCCCATTAAGTGGCTTTCATTTAATGTGTGTTGAAAGGATAGTGAAGTAAGACTTACTGAGAACAAGTGGCAAAGCATTGGGATTCTTTCATGTTCTCAATCTTCCAAGCAGGAGCATAGTATTAGGACTAGTGGACCATGGGAAACATAAAGATTCCCTTGGAAAGTATGTACTACTGTGCCTATTTTATTAGCTGCAAAATGTAGCTTTCCTAAACGCTTCCATTTAGAAGTTTAAGTTAAATCATTATCTGCATTCTCTTCCTGATACCTGCTTCTTCCAACATTGGAGTAACTCTAGTTGTTAGGCACCTTCTACTAGTGTATGATACAATACTGAACTCTTGCTTTCCTCCATTGTATGTGGGTATGCAGGCATCTACGCAAGTAAGGAAAGCTCTTTATTCATATTTTGAAGACAATTTTCTGTAAATAATGTTCAAGAAGTCTGACAAATGGTCTGCCTTTGCCATGGTATTGATTTATGTAGTCCCCATGTAGGTTCCAGAAATGTCTAGTATAGATCTTTCAGACAAAGTGAGCAGTCCACATGAGGTTGTCATCACCTTTGCTAAAACACAGGCAGTTTCTTTCCTGTTTCTGCTTACTGATACTCTCTAGTTCATGTAGTCAAGTTACTTTCTCTCTTACTTTTCAAGAAAAATAATCTTTTTATCTTATGTCATGTTATACAAATCTTAACATAATCCTATATTTTCTTTTGTAATTATTTCGGTAACTTATTCATCTCTTCGTTTTTTTTCATTTCCACTGATATAATTTTCTTCATGTTCACTGTAAGTCTGTCTCTTGATTTCAGCTAGTCCAAATGCTTAAATGGGGAGACACGCTTTTCCCATTCTCCATACTCTATTCAACTCATTTATAACTCAGAAAACATCAATGCAGGGACAGAGACTGTTCTACAGTGTAACTTGTTGCAAACTAATATTGCAACTGTATGAATAATGTGAAAATCATTGTGCTGCACCGATATGAAATACATTGTCGTCACCTCTGCTTTCAGAACTTACATAGAGTAAAATTTTCTGTTTCTTTTGCTACATAAACATTATTTAAGCCATTGGCTGGGGATGTTTCTGTTGTTTCAGTAAGAATTTACAGGATTAGTATGTTAAATATATTGATCTTTCTAAGCAAACCAGTCACTGATTGGATCCAGCTGTGACTGAGTTGACTTGTGGTATCCGAGCAATACATTTGTTATTATTAATTATTACTTCAGTACAAGGCTATAGTCTCACTGTAGTAAGTCCTCTGCAAATACACATATTCACTGTTCTTTATTTGCAGGCTTTGTTTGTTTAAGAGGAAAACGCAGGAAGGAGGGTATAAAAAGCAAAGGATGGAAATAGGAAAGCAAACAGCAAGGAAAAGCAGTAAAGATACTTTGCTAATAGCTGTATATAAATGATGCTGATGGTTGCTTTTAAATTCTGAGTTGGCAACTGCTCTTTATTTAGTCAGTGTGTCTTTTTTTGCTTAATTTGTTAACACCTATAGAAATTAGAAAGAGCAGTAGTTATGACAAATGGACTATGTAATCTGAAAATTGTATTTTGTCACATGTTTTACTCACAAAACCTAGTTGAAATCAATTGTCCAAACATTCACTTAACATATTAATAAGTAATACAGGAATACTCTAAGCCCTCTTGAATTAGACATATTACATCTTGTTACAAAATTTAATGCCAGGCTTAATAACTCAAAGTATGCTCTAGAATAAAAATATATTTATATGCTAGTATACTGCAACTAGGATGCTAATCCAAATTTAAAAAAAAACCCAACACTATTCAGTTGGAACTCTTTAATGTACTCATGTGTAGACAATTGTATTTAATTTCTTAAAAAGAAATCCCAAAATTTATTCCTTCAAAGTGAGTATGTTTTTCATAGTTTATTTCTAAATGCAATTTAATTTGTTTTGACAACAGTGGTCAGATTAGAGGAGCTATTTGGATTGTTACTTGCAAAATCAGTGTCTTCTAGGACTTTTTTTTTTTTTAAATGTGTCTAGATGGTTGTGTTCTTAGGTTTTCTAATGGAAACACTGTAGAAACAGAGTAAAGGACCAGCTTTTCAAAAAGGGAGGATGCTGTTTCCAATTCAACACTGTTAGCTTTGCATATTTTTAATAGGAAAAATTATTTTTAAATAGCAGTGTATCCCATCGTTATGTGAATAGAGTTTAATTATCTCACAGTAGTTGAAAAATTCTGCATAAACATGTTTTGAAGAGTGATTTTTTAAAAAAATTTTTTCTTGATTTACAAGTGCATTTTCAAACAGTTAAAAGCATTAATAAAAGATGGCTGATCAATTGCTGGAATTTGATTTATTAAATTTTTCTTAGAACCATAGCCTTGAACATTTTTAATGTCTTTATAACCAGCTGTAGTGTGCTGTTGAACCCTGTACAATTTTTTTGGTCTTATTAATAATGAAATAACCACTTTCTAGAAAATACATCTACCAATATCAAGTTACTGAAATTTGTAAAATACGTGTTTTTAACAAGTTCAGTCACAGGAGGAGGAATTGAAAATGATGCTGAGAAATAACCAAGAATTGCAGGTCGATATAAATTTCAGGTTGAATACTGAAGAAGTCTTCATAATGCTCAAGTTGTTAGAGCTGTGTCTCTACCATTATTGTCATCTTATAAATAAATTGAACCATGTTGACTTATCTTACATGTTGTTTCCGTCTCTCCTGTTACATGATTACGTGAAATACTTACTTGACTTGAAAAAAAAAAATACTGGTTTCGGTCACTTGACTTTTTGTTATATGGAAATTTCCAGAAGAAATCCAATGCCTTAGGTCACCTGAATCCCTTTAGGTCAAACTAAAAATTAAAAATGTCTTTAGCTTTTTTTCATCAAGCATCTTTATTCTCCATCCAAAGGTCAATTCCAGAAGTCTGGTACCAGGACTCCTACTCCAGCTTCCTCATTGCTGCTGGTGGCTGGGCCTTATCCCAATGCTACTTGACTGTTGAATGTGCGGAGAATATCATTCTAAGGACAGTTGTCTCCCGTGTTTGAGCACCTGCCACTATGTGAGTTAATTTTTCCATGTTTTTTTAAAAAAAAAAGAGTTTGTCTCATTTTCATAGTTACACATTTAGCATTTATAAAAATTATGTTTGTGATGTCTTTCCTGTGCTTGTCCAAAAATTAATTTAAAAACCCTTTCTGTAAAAAAAAAAAATAAATCTTATTTTACAAACATAGGTGGTTTTCTCCCCACTTTACTACATTAAATTTTAAAAGACAAGTGAAAATACTGACTGTAGTATCTGGTTTTAAAAGTGACAGATAACTGTATTGAAGTCTGCTTTCCACAGAACTGGTGAAACACAGACAGTGTCAGTGGGAGCTTTTCTTTGCTTTCTCCCATAATATGCTCTAAGTCCCGACCTGGAGGGGCAATTCACTATCTAATTGAAACCTCTCCTTACATTAACAACATGGCAGTGTTTAGTAATGATACAGTGTTTGCTGTTAAAGACTTGCCAATTTTGCCTTAAATACCTAGATTATATTACCTCAATTTGCCATATTCCCTCTGTTTAGTTTGGAATTACCTTGCAAATGTTAAGGTGATACTATTGAATTGTGTAAAGGAATTAGAAAGTTGAAATCCTAGCAATGTAGATTTAAAGTACTAGTATTGGTCTACAGAAAAACACCAGTTAAGTGATTAAAGGTCAGGAAACTCATTTTAATAGGAACAGTTTTTCGCTTTTACTGACTTCCATCAGTGACTTCAGTTAGTTATTTTTCCTTCATACTGCTCTGGCTGATTTAAAACCCTTTCTGAACTGTTTTTCTAAGACATATATGTGCTTGTGGTATTGTATGTATAGTTTATGTACCTTTTAAGTGTAGTTAGTTTTTTCCCGTATTGCAATAAAGTACAGAACACTATGCAGTACATTAAAGAAATAGAGCCTATGCATCAGAACAATTTTCATGCCTCACTCAATTCTTAATGTAAATTAGTAGGAACATTGGTTATCCATTTGAGAAATTGAGTTGGTATAAAAATAAAAATGCACTTATGGTGTGTGGTGCTTTGTGTATCATCTTGGGAGTGTTTTGCTGTTTAACTGTCACTTGCATTAGAAAAAGCAGTCACTGGCTGCAGGTGACATTAAAAATTAAAGGTTAACCTCAATTTCTTTACTGACCATACGTGGGGCAGAAAGTTCTTCTGGATGTGTGCCTGAATTTTGGAACTGTCGAAGAGAGTTGAGAAGACTTGTGCTTTTGGTGGCTTGGTCTTTTTGTGTGTGCATGTGTGGTTATATGATTTCACCCTTTTCAAGTGTTTAGGCTGCTTGTTACAGGTTATATCAAGATCGTTTTTCATTGCATCCAACTTTGTGAAATTAAAAAATGACATGATAATGCTATAGTAAATAATTATAATGAAGTCGTCGTACTGATCTACATAATTTTGGGAATGTCTTTTTATTTTGTTACTTAGAAAAACTAATAAAAACAGCTTTTTTCCTATTACTAGAGAATACATGTCTTTCAAAAACTAGTTAAAATTGTTGTTGAAAATTGCTGTAGCAGCTTTTGAATATTCTGGTTAGCTCAATGTACATCTAATATAAGACAAGATTTATACGCTCATGAACAAGCCTGGGAGATCTTTCTTTAAGTATTAAGGCTTTTGACTAAGTTGGCTTCTACCCCACAGTGAGTTCAGAGTAAGCCAAATTCAGGGTAGTGTAATGCTTCCCTTCTGTCTCACTCCAAGTGTTGGAGGCAGCATTCAGACCAGTGAAGAAGACTAGCTTCAGGCAGCAGGGGTTTCCATGTAACCTGCCAGATATCTTTCATTTGCAAAGTAGGTGTTATGCTTGTTCAGTGGTAGATCAGCTACAGGCAAGTCTTGATACCTGAGATGCAAACTGGAAGCTGTGGCTGCTACCCTTACCTTCCATTTCATCTCTTGATTTTACTTACCCATGCAATAAAGTAGTATGCGTATAATCAATAGATCTGCTGCTTCTTGTTGGCTGCTGAGTGAAAATGAGAAGGGAAGAAAGAAAAATGAAATTGCCTGCTCTGTCTTAGTGATTAAAATAGACTGCCAAAATGCACCTGTTTTCTTTCCTCATCCCCCATTTGCTGAATGGTGAATCTCTTCTGTCCTTGGCCATTTTGTCTCTTACCAGCTCTTCTTAGGAAAACAAGAAAATAGAAATTTAATTAAGGAAAGCAATGAATATTGCTTTAGAAAAGAACATTGCAATTGATGTTTTTTAGGAACCCTAGTATTTCAGACGTGTATAATTGTTTTAAAATGATATATCCATGTGCTCGCTTCATAGTAAGCTTGACAGTTGTTTCAGGACTAGTATGCTGTAGATTTGTCAGACTTTGAATTAAATCACGTTAAGAATTCTTTGGCTGAAAAGTGATAATGCACATTTCATGTGTTTTACTTATTATTTGTAATTTGATAAACCTATATTTAAGACCAATAATTTCTCTGAAGACAAAATATTTTTAAATGCCAGTTTTTTATTTTCCTGCATTTCCCTCTGCTTGAAATTGTTCTAGTCTTCTCCAAGATTGGAGTTTCACTTAACACTTCCCAATTTCTTGCATTTCAGACTTTTTTATGTTGACATAATAATGAAACCAGTCAAACAAGTTTCACTATTGAAATAATTTATAAGGAAACCAAAGTACTATATAGCTTTAAACATAGTTCTTTTGACTTAAGGAGTAATTAAATACCATATGATAGCTGATAATTGTTGGCTTGTAGCCTAGCTCTAAAGTCTTCATTTTATAAACTGGTTTGTGAAACAACAGGAAACATGAACTGGATTTTTCAGAGGAAATATCTCAGATAATTAAATACTGCAGAACGTGGTTTAAACTTGAAATGCAGTACTTTCTAAAGAAAATCCTTAGGTGATTTTATGTATTTTCTTACAGGCTCCAGAATAGGTGGCGTTTTATAATTTGTCAGTTACTTCCTTTAAGTTCAAATAAACTTCTGTATCAGTATAAAAAGCACTATCTGGTGACTTGCAATCATGTTACAGATGGCATCTTTTCTTAAACACTACAATAATCTGTGGTTTGTGGAGCAACTAAATTACCCATTTGTTACACTGTTATGCAGCTCATAGAGGTCATCACACATCTGTATGAGCAGAACATTTTAAGTCTTTCAAAAAAGAAACCAACACGCATTCATTGCAATGTTTCTGTTGTTGCTGCTCCTATAGTGTGGTCCATGTGCCTCTGTTTAATTTTTGGCTGTATGGCAGAGATTGGCTAGAGAGAGAGATATCCATAAGCTAAGAACTTTTTTCTCAGATGTAGCAAAACCTGCAGAACATGCAGCTTCAAAGGATAGAAGAACTGGTCCAGCATGGAGAGTTATTTTGCAAAGCACTAAAATCAAGTTATATCAATTCCCCACAAGGGTACATAATATCACCTCAGGGCTAGTAATTCCCATAGCTTTATTTTCAGTAGCTGTTAGATTGTCGTGGTGAAGAGTAGCACTACTGTGTGTTATTAGCCCATTCTCTTCAGGCATCTTTTCTTTTCTCTTGGTACCATGTCAGGATTTATCCACTTTATGTAGCTGGTCCTCACGACAAAATTGGTACTGCTTCACACCTTCTTAGTTCAAGTTGCTTCTGGCAGTGATTTTTGTCCACTGCATCTCCCTTGCCCCTGCCTCCTGGCAGGCTGCCCCATTTGCCTCCTGAGCCTCAGTTTGGGCAGTGTGGCTCTGAAGCCTGAGCTGGCCTTGGACAGAGCCCAGCCAGGTCTGGCAGAGCTTTTTGCATTGTACTTGGTGCCTGCTTTATAGTTTGTTTTCATTTTAACCAGGAAACCAGCCTCGCCAGTTGGAAATCCCAGTACTAAGGAAGACCTCACTGCTGCCTTTCAATACGTAAAGGGGGCTTATAAGAAAGATGGGACTTTTTACCAGGGCCTGTAGGGATAGGACAAGGGGTAATGTTTTGAAACTAAGAGAGGGTAGAGATACAAGGAGGACATGCGTCACGATAAGGGTGATGAGACACTGGAACAGGTTGCCCAGAGAAGTTGTGGATCACCCAACCATGGAAGTGTTCAAGGCCAGGATGGGGCTTTGAGCAACCTGATCTACTGGAAGATGTCCCTGCCCATAGCAGGGGGGTTGGACTACATGATCTTTAGAGCTCCTTTCCAACCCAAAGCAGTCTATGATTCTACTTGAGGACAGCGTCTTGCCTTTGTTGTTACCTGCTTACTATATATCTCTTATACAGTTTCATTATATGTCATCTCTCCTGCATTTTAATGGCTTCCAAAGTAGTATTGCTTGAACCCAGTCAGAAGGCTGTTATTTTGGGGTTTTTTTGGTAAGAGATGACTGCTAACTTAGGTGATCATAAATGCTGATCAGAATTTGTTAAATAAGAATTTGTTAAAATTGTTCTTAAAGGATTAGAAGTGGCAGCCTTAAGTGTTTCTGCATCAAGAAAACCATGAGGGGAGAAACTGTTGGATTACTAGTGATATATATTTAAACACAAGATTGTAATGATATTTTGGTGTATTTGAAGTGACCCTCTTACTATAGATGTGACCATCACAGGCAGTTGTCTCTCATGTGTTCAAAGCTGTGATAATGTTCCAGTGAAGTTTTAAAAAACTGGCTGCAACTTCCCTTGAAGGGGAAGGGACACTATTTCGTGGCTATCCTCAGCTCTCTCTCTTTTCCTTCTCCTCTTCCCCAAGAAATACTGTGGGACTTACAGAATGCTTTGCTTCTATGACAAATTCTTAAGGAAGTTCACAGGATTTTAGTGCCTGTTACTCTTAAGTTACGGATTTGAATGTCTGAACACGTACTGAATGATACTGACAGGTACCAGTGTGCAGTTGGAGTCCAGTATTAGGACCTGTATCTCCAATGCAAGTAGCAGCATTTCTCATTGTTGTTGTGACTGGCCAGCATTTGTAATTAGATGGAAAACAGATGAATAAAGCCAAATTAAAGTGACAGTTATGACCAACTGCCTACTAATTTAAGATCCTCCGGGCGTTGCTGAATGCTATTTATTCAATGAACTCAAATATTAAATATATAACTTTAAACATTTCTTTAAGGTAATAGGAGCCACAATGGTCAGAGGCTATTCTTCATTATCAGTGTTCTACTGTATTTAAATAAGTTAATGTGGAACTTTATAGAACTCAGAACTTTCTGAGCAACTTCATGTGGTTTTATTAAAGGTTGCACTGAGTGATGTACAGTACATGATTTCATATTAAAGACTTTCTCTGAGAACATAATGTTTCTACAGATTTACCGTTTTTAAAGGAGGATTAAAATCTTGCCGTCCACTTTTGCAGTATTTTTCTCAATGTTACGTGTCTGATCCTGTAAGATCTTTTCTAATAAGCATTATTTAATAAGCATTGATTCTGGAACAAATGGTTGAACTAGATTTGGGAGAAATGGATGAATGTTGTTTTATTATTGTTCAGGAGCATGCATGCCTTGCAATATTGAGGTCATATAAAAGCACAATCAAAAGGTTGCTTTTATCTTGAAACTTGCCTTATTTCTATTCTTTTGCAAGGGAGTTTTAGATGAGATGCAAGAATTTCTCTGTATTATAAATCTTGTTCAAACTTTGTCTTGGGACATTAATCTAGATTATTTTAAAATCCCAGACATATACTCTATAGTGGGATCCAAGCTGGAGCCAAGAAAGAGTTGTCATTCTCGCATAACTGCATTTGGTGGAGGGAAGATGGGAGTAGAGGGGACAAAAGGAAGAAAATGCTCATCTCTCTAGGTGAATGTATTCTTCCCATAAAATGTAACAACAGAAAGTAGATCAAGACGCTCGTGCTTGGAGACACTCATACCATCTGACAGGAAAGTGATTTTAATGAATTTAAAATCCAGAAGCAACAGTATTTCTTTCCTGAGTAAATGATAGGGAGACCTTAATTACACATTGCTCTTGAAAGTACAGATTGTACTTAGTTTCTTTTTTGGTCATTTAGACTCAGACTTTGGATGGTATTTAACTTAAAGCAAATACAAGAGTACTTTTCTGAATTTTCATACTATTACTGAGTTTTCTCAGTATGAATACAAATACTTGAAATAAATAGGAATTTAGTGGAGGTTTTTTGTTTTGTTTTGTTTTTTTTAAACAAGCAGAAAAGTCATACAGTATCTTCTATTGGATTTTGGCTTAAAAACTTTTTAAAAGGCATTTACTTTGTAAATGTAAGTTTTGACAAAAGCAAGGGAAATTAATAAAATGCTTAAGTTGCGAGTCAGTACCTAGTTATTTCTAATCAAGATTTAGTGCTTCAGTTGAGGATATTTTATAGTGTGAAAGTTTGCTCCAGATGAATAGTGACCAACTAGATGAATAGTGACCAACTAAATATGTATCTATATTCATTTCATACATCAAATGCATTTTGATGAATGAAGAGTAAATGTTGCATGAATTTGTGGTTATTTTTGTGCATGAAAACTATAGATATGAAAGTTGCATGGATTTGTAGTGTTTTGGGGGGAAACAGTCATGTTTTCATTTTACTTCAGTGTTTAGTTTTTAGCAAAGAAATGTAATAGACTAGCATAAATATAAAAACATTCTCATACAAAATATTATTATTCCAAAAGATAGTATATGATAATACATCATTAAAAGGATGCACTATTTCATATCAAAAAGAAAGTTCTAATATTCAGCAAGTTTCTTCATTCATGACATGAGTTTATTTTTACTCTACACAGGGATCTGCCTTATGCTCCTAGATCCTTTGAAAATAAAATTTGACCAATGTAGTTTTTGTAACTTATCTGATACTATTCTTCTGATTTAATGCTTTCTTGAATATATCATTAATGGGCAAACTTAAAATGCAAGAACCTGAAACACAGAAGAATTCATGTGCAGGCTTCTTTGAAGAATTGTGGTAAAAGCTGTATACAAGACTTTGGCAGTGTTCAAATAGTTTTCAGCATCTTGTTTCTTGTGACTATTTTAATTTTTTTAATTAATGTTGATATTAGTTTAAGGTTTCAGTATTTTCCCTGCAGCAAATATTAGGGAGTGGTATTAGATTGACTTACTGTTTTCTGTACAAACAAACTGTGAGTTTGGGAAGGTCTCCTCAACTTCCCTGAAGGTTTTGCTGTTAAGAGTCCCACAAAATAACTGTCCCTTTTCACAGTATTTGTACGGTGCTGAGAGGAAGGAATTCCTGTTTGGTAGCCATAATTTGCACCAGTGCAGCAGTGATACCTCTACTGACTTCTCTTTTGCCAGGCATTCAGCAGAAACTGAGGAAATTTAGTACTTGAAAATAGATTTGTTTAAGTAATTGTGGAAAGGGAAGTGGTACTTAGTGGAAGAGACAGTTTGATGGTTTGGGTCATTGTCCGAGTCCATACATTCTCCACTTTCCAAACTGGAACATGAATTTGAAGTCCTTTTAGATTCATTTTTACTACATGGTACAAAGGTAAGAATGACCAGAAAAGTCACTGTTCTTTTGAAGAGTTTCTCTTTGAATGCATACACAATCCTTGCATTTCAAGTTGAGTCTTCTGGTAATTACATGTTGAATAACTTGAAAAACAACATACATAAGCAGCAATTTCATTATACACAGGACTGACCTGACTCGTCTTACGTGCCCAATTTTGCTTCCTTAAGAGGAGTACCATTTCTTAATTCACATAGTGGTTCTCAGGTATCAGGGAATCACCTCTTTAAAAATAACATATGTATCTGAGACTGTGGTAGTTTGAGAGCTGTTGCATTACATATATTTGCATTTACAGTTGGAAAATGTTATACTAAGCTCTTACGAAAACACAAAAAAAAGTTCCTCATTTCAAAATAAGTCAGAATATTTGGACCAATTTGATTTGACAGTTTTTCATTCTGGAAGCATGGATTATTTTGAGTCAGATTTACATATTAAAAGATTGAAGGAAATACTTAGCTGACCATCACAGAAAAATCCCGAAAGTGTGCATAGAAATACACAGGTTTTGTGTGTAAAATAGGTAGGAGAGGTGAATATTATTCTTAACTGAAGAGTTCATTTTCCATGCTGAGGATCTTTAAAAATAATTCCGTCCATTTGGTGGAGCAATAGCTTAGTTAATGAAAATTGATATTTTGGAGTTTTTCATTCTTCTGTAGCATCTGTAAACATGTTCCCAAACTCTACATGCAGTTCTGTAATTAACATAGTGTTTCCATGGCGTTTTGTCAATGAATAGAAAAAATATTGTTTATACAGATGGGGAAAAAAATTTCATTTTCATCAGCAGTACAATTGTTTGATTTTGATGGGTTAAAATATAAGCCATCAATGTGAAATTTGGTTTTCGTTACCTTCTTACAAACCTCTGTAGGTTTTTATGCACTCCAGATGAGCAGTGAAGTATAGTCCAGCACTCTGTCTATACAGGAGTAAAATTGATTTAGAAACAAAGCATTTTTTCCTTTTACAGAAGATCTGTACCTCTCTGATCACAGCACTTAGTTTATTTTTCATTGGTGTTTTCTCTCCATGTAATGTACATAGGAAGTTAATGATGAAAGAGGAGTAAAGTATTCATTGAAACTGAGAATTATAGTATTTGCAAATGTAAAATCATAATTTACATAAATGTTATAGTCAAGAACATTATGAATGTAAATATGCCTTCATCTAGTCTCAGTCTTATAATGCCATTCATTGTCCAGTGGGAGATGAAGAGTGATGTTGAGACTGCCGTTTAACCTATTACAGCAGCCTAAAAAAATTAAATAGCCTTGATGTAAATATGAGGTGGGAAAAGAGTATTCATCTCCATTAAGTGACATAAAAAACCGTGGTAAGACTAACAGGCGGGTGGGTGTGCATTAAGCAGCGAAATCCCTAAATTCGGACTCTAATTATAAGCACAAGGACAATTGCCTCCCACGTACTTAAACTGTTATGGGTTTTTCAGACAGAAAATATACTTCGTGGTTCTTCAGGCACCAAATATGGATTTTCTTTTGCATTCTTTTTCCTCTGATACGTGATTCCTTCTCCGCGGCTATTCAATGAGGGCCTAATCCTAAAAAGCTGAGTTTGTTTTCCTTGGTAAGATAGGTCTTTAGGCATTTTTCTAGATCTCATAACTATGCTGAGGAAGTCCTACCCATTTTATGGTGCCATAAGCAGGTGTTGCACCATTATATTGAGATCATTTGGGGCAATTACTTTAGCTTTGATTTTTGTTTAATTGTTTCAGCTTCTTATTAATTTTACATAGACCTGTGGATGACCAATGGTTGATTAACCTATTGTACCACATGGGTCACTCCTTCTTTGTTTCTCGATGATGTATTCTTGTAAAGATAGATAATATACTTGCACCCTTTCCTAAAATTATTTTTATGTTACCTTAGATAAAGTAATGTTTTCATATCGAGTAATTGGAGAAAAGTATGACCCATGGAATTATAAATGAGAACAGAGTTGCTCTATAAAACTGTGTTTTAAAGTTAATTGTGTGTTGCGGTTTCTTTAATATTAAACTGCTTTCAGTGCAGGAGAGATCATTTTGATTGTTTAGCCATTCCATCTTTGACATAATACAAGGTAAAGATTTAATTCTTTTTTTTTAAATCAAAATCATTACTTCACCTTTAGCTTGATATTTAAGATACAAAAGGAGATGCATTATGTCCCTAGCTAGCCTGATGTAATAATTAAGATGTTGTCTTTCTAGACTGAATTTGTCTGATTTTGTTTTTCAATAATTGTGTCTTACTATCCTTTTCTATGCTTGATTAGAGTTATTGACTATTACATTTTTTCCATACGTAGTAAGTTGTTAATCAAGTCACTCTAATCTTATCATAAATAATCTAAATACACTGATCTTAGATCTCTCACACACACACATAATAACAAGAAGGTTTTCCTGATTGTAATTCTTCTAGCTACTTTTTGGGTCCTTTTAATTTCAACTTCCTTTCAAATTAAAGATACTAGGCCTGGTTATGGCATTCCAGTGATGCCATACGTGCAGATAATTTCAGGTCCTTAGTACTACCATATATTTCCCTGTAATGCACCCAGGGATTGTTTTTAGCTTCTTAGCTACAGCAACATAGTAAGAGCAAAAAAAGCAGTTGGTTATTTACTATGACTTGTAAGTTCTTTAGGGATTCACTGCTTTCTAGGATGTAATCCTCCGCTTTGTGTGGCCTGTCTTGTATGTTCTTAATGTTCTTCACGTAAATAAATCAAAATAATNTAAGAATAATAGATAGCATATCTTGGATTAATTTTTTAAAATTTGTTTTTAGGAGTAAAAGCACAAAAATCCTGTCTTAATCTTTCTCTTTATTTTAGGTATGCTGCTTATTTAGCTTTTAGTAACTTGTAATTTAAGATCACAGTTATTAGGTGTATTTCTGCATTTTATATATCGCTCCCAGATGCTACAGTATTATTTTTTATCACTGCATATTTTATGAAATGTCAGCCTTCTGTTGGCTGTTCACGCAGCATTGTTAGTGATCAAAGCCACAACATAAAGGAGAGGAATCTAAACAGTTGGCTTATCTTTGTCCTTCATTGTGACACAATACCACAATACCATAAAATTACTTTACTATATAAAGGCAAGCAAAGCTTCGTGTAGCACACCCTGAAAAGGTGAACTTTTTGTTAGGCTCAACAAAATAGATAAACTCTTATTGGTGATATTTTGTATAAGGATGTATAAAGTTAGCAATGATATTATTTCAGTTTGGAAAAAGTTTTCATCTTTTGCTGCCTTTTTAAAGCACAATAGTCTTTTTTACATTAAAATGCTATTATAAATCTGTCCATTAAAACTTTTTGAAATGGAAGAAATGTGTTCTTTAGAGTAGTCTATATGGTGTGTTTTGGAGCTTCTCTGGGATACAGTTAGTCAAGGTATGCTGTATCATTTGACAAGTGATAACTGGGAAGATAATAGTCTTTACATTATGAAAACTGCTGGTGATTTTCAAGGGTATTTGGCTTTTATTTTGTTTTTTCATGTGTGAGATTATTTTGAGTTTATCTAAATTTCTGGTTAAAAATATCAGAACAAATACCAGTCAGCCTTGATTTTTCTGCTTGCCTAAGTGAGTTGTGTATCAGAACTGAAGTAATAAAGTAGGAAAAACTCTACAAGCTCTGGAGATATTCTATAGGAATAAAAATCTTGAATGATTTTGATCAGCTGTTGTGTATGCCCTGCACAGCAGTTGGTTCAATGAATTTTATGTTTTGGGATGGTTTTATTAAAACGAGCTGCTGCTTTCAGTAAATCATTGTAAAGATGCTAGCTTTGTATATGCTTTTTGGGGGCCTGCAGCTTACCAATGCAGTCTCTCAGTATAAACATACTTAAGCCTGCTCACCAAGAGGCTGGGCTGAATTAGTG
>VYZW01030028.1:6883-18857 GCA_013401315.1 Balaeniceps rex | reverse complement strand
TAATTATTTCAGTATAACATTCTACTTTTCTAGCTTGATAGCTTTCATATTCTTTGAAACCTTGTACATTTCTGTTTTGTGGGTTGCTTTTTTTTTAATTTTTGTAAAATCTAGCATATACAGTAGGAAGATAAAAGGCTGCAAGAAGTAGACAATGAATTGCGGAAGAAGAGGGATAACAATATTTCTAGCAGATTGTTAGTATTGAAGAGTTTTTAAAATAGTGTTCAGGGTATGCAATTGCTATTCTAGCAGATGCATTATGCTAGTAAATGTATGAGAATGTGGTACTATATGAAAATGAATTACAGAAAACTATTAAGAAATCTTATTTATGTCTTGAAGAGGAAATATATTACCATAAATCCTACTTTATACCAATAAATTGTGTTGCCTACACAGAATTATTTAAACAGGGAAAAAAATCAGTGATGTGTTAATTCTTCACTGCACATGTATTCATTCACATTGCAAGAGTCAGATCGCATGGGGAGAAAAGGAAATTGTATAAAAAGGAGTAAAATTGTTCCAGCTGTGTATCTTGAATTTTCAGGAAAAAACTACTTTGGAAACTCAGATATCAGTATCAAACCCATAGTAGTGATGACTTCTAAGCCTGGTTTGAGCCACTGTTTTTCTCTGAGGTATTGTTGCCTTTTCTTTGCTAGTTTTGTATATTTTTTTGTGAGCAGGCTGGCTTTAATTTCCCTATCGTCTCCTTGAGAATTCATTTCCATATTGCAGCACAAACAGATGATTCCATTCCCCTGGAAGAAATTTCTTTTACTGTTACTTTCTCGTAGAATAAGAGCAACCTTAACCTCTGAGCCCAAACCTGTTAGAATCCCTCCATGCCTTTTCTGTCATGGTCATTTTAGGGAAGTAACTCAGCTGTGCACTAGCATGGGTTCTAGCTTCGGTAGAAGTGTCCAAGTTTTTCTTCATAGTCAGCTGAAACTGGTATAAACCTTTGGTCATTGTACCTTGGTGCTCTTACTGTTGCTGACTTTAATAAAATACTAATGGTAAAACTGTAATACCAGCTCAGGACAGTATCCATCCATTAATTTTGTGATGGTGGGAGGGAGCAATACATCCACATTCAGCCAGCCTTTTGGTTTAAGGGTGGATCTATGTAATTCAAGTGCACTTCCACAAGTATTATGAACCCCTATGATTTTGCTTCAGTAAAAGATGTGACTACTGAAACTTTCTTTGGCCATAGGTCATAGCGAAATTCCTTTCCTGCCAGAAAGCAATGGTTCATTCAGGTAGCATTCCCTGTTATCGTTGGGATGGTGACCTTCCTTCCGTGTTCAAGAAAGACAATTCTGAAAGAAATTTGGAGAGAGCAGCTGCTTTGCTTTTGAAAACCACAACGTTACACAGTCAGAACCAGACTTTCCAAGGATCTCTGCTACTGTTTAGACATCAATAAATAATAATGAAAAGAACTGGGAAAGTGTTTGAATGAAATGATGTCTACTTTGTTTATAAGTTAAGTACCTTATATTAACCTTGTGGGCCCAGTGGTGCCATTGATTTCGGTCTGTTGTGATTACTGTCCAGATATAATTAGAATTGGGCATTCAAGTTCTAATGTGGCCATGTAGTTTTCTGGATCTGTTGTGAAACATATGGGTCATTACTGATGCAGAAGTTCACATTCAACTTCCTCTGCATCATTCCTTTTCTGTTTAGAAATGTGAGATCAGAGAACTTTTGTAAGATACAGGATAAGGATAAAGGTAAGGATGAACTGTGAGACCTGTAGATGGAAATGATAAAGCCTTCTGAGGAAGGATGTGAGAAACAATGCTCTTAAGATATTTTGGCTTTCAAACATTTCTATAATAATGATTTTATTTTAAGTTATGGTATGAACAAAACATGGAAGTTTCTGTTCTGTGAAAACTTTGTTAATTCAATTTACAACTCTTCGAATAGCTGAAAAGCTAGAAAATGTTGCAGTCCTTCTCACTTTTATTTCTTTCAGTATTTCCCACAAAAAATTGCAAAAAGATCCATACATCTTGATATCCAGACTGGCTTCACCCAAGTGATGTATATTTCAGAGTTTACTCATTATTAAATGACATTATGACCACTAGCACTTTAAACACTTGAGAAAAAATAAATCTTGTGTCTCTGATTTAAAAAAGTATATATGTATATGCACACACATATATGAATACGTCATTTTCACAAATGCAATTGTAGTAGTAAAGGTGATATTGTTTGTAATACAGTAAGCATTTGTATTTTACGCAGTTCTTTTCTACAGATTTTCATCCTACCCTCATTAATAAATCTCAAGGTACTTTCCACCCCAGCAATATTTATTAGTATGACTGTTTTTAATAATATATCCCTATCTATTGGTATTTGTTAATATGGCTAGCATTTTTACATGGGGCAGTTCACTCTCATTCACTTTTCTTGGAAGGGTATGATTTTTGTAGGTATGTGCTTCCATCTGTCAATGCTAGATGATGCCGAATTGAAGGAATGTTCCTTGTGTTTAAAACAGAAGGCAGTGAGGCTTTTGGCTATAACTTAGTTTTTGTTGTGAATTTGTTTCATGATTTCTGATTGGCTTTTGAGAGATCTCTGTCTGCTGTACCAAAAAAAAAAAAAAAAATCTTGTCATAGAAAACTGCTTTGGTTGACAAGGTATGTGGGAGAGCAGAGGTATCATTCAGCAGCTTTAGGTTGTAATACCTACTGTATTCAATGGAGATGAATACTGCTTTTGATTCCTTGAAAAAGGTGATACTGTAGTCTGTGTTGCTGAAAAGATACTCTGAAGCATTCAGTACTGGTTGACACTTGCAGAGAGTTTAGAGGTGATTCCCGAGGGGTGGTATGACATGGCTGTGGTCCCTGTGAGAGCTGATGAGTGTTACACCACCTCATGTAAGAGGTCTCAGTGCGAGACTGAATCCAAGAGATATGTGGGGATCGTACGAGGTACTGCTTAAGGAGCTAATATATGAGCTTCTGTTCCTATATTGTATCTTAAAAGAAGCTTTTTGCCAAGCATTCTTCCATTAGACGTTTTTAATGTTTTTGTTTTCTTATCCTTTCTTCAGGGGAGTAGTAATATCTGTGCTGCAGTATCTTGGTGTCTGTTTTGTGTGCATGTATGTCTGTATGCAATTTATGTGTGGTAGGGAAAGGAGATGCAAATAAGTGATATGGAAAGTGATGAAACTCGTTTGAAATTATTTCCTATGGAAGCTGATTCTGTAGTGTGGGAGTTGTCCAGAAGGGGAATATAGAGGAGCATTGTTGTTAACTGCGGAAAGTTCCTTCATGTCCAAGGAAAAGGGTCATAAGGAACAGCTTCATCCTCAAATTTTCAGAGTTTCTGAGACTTAGCCCGTGTATATAGAGGGCTGAGAAGCAAGAGACTAGGTGGGAAATTCATTGAATTATGGGAAATAAATGCAGGAAAGCCCAGGGTGGTATTACTGCCTTGACAGTAGTTAGTAGTATTACTAGGGAAACATTGTAAAGCGTTTCTTCACCAGGTGTATTGTAAGCAGTAAAGGCCCTGTGCCCAGGTACGATGCCTTTTGGAAGTCCAGCTGGAATGAGGGGTAGTGGAGATTGTCTGCATTCCTCAGGACAGTTTCTCTTAGTTGAATGAAAATGGTAGGAAAAGAAGTGTGTTGCTACTGCAATTTCAATGTCTCGCAGGAGCAATGTTGCCAAGAGTACTCTTAAAATAGGGATTAAAGTGACCGTGTAGTACTGTAGCACCTGATGATGAGCACCTTTCAACATCAGCGAATACATTTTTTTTTTTTGATTGCTGCAAAAGTATTTGGAGGAATTTTTCAAGGAATAAGTTTCCAAAAACAGTTTTGTAGTGTTATATATTCCTTGTTTCTCTGAACCTTTAATATTTTGCTGACTAGTCCAACAGGAAGGAAAGTTGTTACAGTAGTTAGATAGCAAGAAAAAGATGGTTGAAGGTAGTTAAAAATGTTTCTATTGCTATGAACAACATACGGTAAGAGTAACAGGCAGATGCATCAGGCACTGCATTTCAAAGACTTTCTTTAATATGTGATTTGATTTGCCATACATGCTTATAATTTACAATAAGAAATTTGTCAGAAATAGTACTGTGCCTCTAATAAAAAAAGTGTATATGTTAAACGTAACAGTGCAAGATCTACAGTTTTAGTGCATGTTAGCCATTTGCAAAGTAAAACCTTATTCCATATTTTTAAATTACTCTGGTAGCATCAGGATCCATAACTCTTCAGTATCCTCATTTTTAGGTTTTTCTTCCCCCTCACTCATTTTGCGTAGTTAATATGGAGGATAACACATATTATAGTGTTCACATTCCAGTGCATGGTGAAACATGTTTAAAGCAGACCTAAAACTAATAATGCATAAATTACAAACATCACAATAATTGTAATGTACCACTCCTCCTAATTAGGTGCTGGAAGTTACGTATCTGGAGAGAAGGTGAAAGAATAGTTTTTGATACCAACCAGGTAAATGAGATTAAAATCTGTAGTTAAAACCACTTTTATGAGCAGTTAACCTCAGTATATATGAGTTTGTAAAGACTTCTGTTTAATGGCCAAGTTAGCAGTGAATTATTTTCTTGCTGTAGGCAAGGGATGCATTGCGTGGTCGGTTTTGTCTTTCAAGCAGTGTGCCTCACCTCAGAAAGTAGATAATACTGGATAACAGTAGAATAATATGTGCCAGATGTTTCTTGGAACAGGCAAAAGTGTATATCGGTCTGCTTACATGTGGAAATCCTAGTAAACACAGGCTGGTGAATACTTGTAGTTGGGAATCTTGAAGTGCTTTAGAAACAGGAGTGAATATTAGTCATACTGTGGGATTTGATTGAGGACACTGGTCCACCCTAGGAACTGATCTGAAAAAGGAGCTGAAATGGCGGTCAAGCATTTCCTTTAGTGCCTGAACCCTGAACTCTCCAAACTAAACTTGATGAGTTTACAAACTTGGCTTTCAGTTGTTTCTAAGAGAGATACAAGCTTGTAAACACCTTCACAGACATGGGACTGAACAAAGATCTTCCAGTTTGTGAAACTAAGAGGAATGTCAGAAAATGCAAAATGATGCTGCAAGCGAAAGGGTAATCGAGATGAGTATTTATTTCTCATATAGTGAGCCACTACTTTAGCTGGGGCAGAGCATGTGCTTGCAGTGTCTGCATGAAACTTGAGTTTCCTCTTTTGTTATTATCCTTGCATTGAAGCTAACTTCACCTAGAAAAGGATTGTCCCTTCCTGGTGACCTCTGGCTCGCTGTCAGGCTTTTCTCAGCCCAGTTGCCCTGTCTTTGTCATTTATTTCCCTTATCGGGCCACTGAGATGTGAGTTACATTTATAGGAATAATGTAAGAAATTAATTCCTTATGTGTTGTGGGTTTTGTGCAGCAAATGGCTCTTACAGTACAATTTGCTAATTCTAGCACCCCAATTTCCATGGCTAAGCTTGCCGCTTCGGTGATGTGTAGTAACATTAAGTGGTGGCACTGTCCCCAGGGCAGGACTGCCTGGGCATTGCAGAGACACCTACGGCAGGGTGCTGCAGGCGGGCAGCGGGGGACAAGTTACAGAGGTTTTTAGCATCGACTTTTTTGTTCTTATGCTTTGCCTACAGCCAAGCAGGAGACATTATCAGCATTAACTTTTTGGGAGGAAAAAAAAATCCCAAAGTGATGGGGGAGTGGGGGAACAGGAGCAGCTGGGGATGCGGGAGGCCGTGGAGCGCCATGGGGACCCAGCCAGCGGTGGGGCGGTGGGGACAGCTGTAGGCCACCGCCACTGGTCAGCAACAGGCTTTTACCTGCTTTCCCTGGCTCCCGGGGATTTGGAAGCTCCGAGACGGTTTCCTCTCTCCAATGGTGGTCTATGTGTTCCTGACGGCATGTTTGAAGGATGAAATGTTCATTTCTTTCCTCATTTTACAATCATTTAAATGTAGGGTTTTTTTTTTCTGGGAGGATCTCTAGAAAGTGTTTGACATTAGTTATTCTTGTGTCCCTTTCAAGGCATAGAGAAAGGTATTAACATTTTTAAACTGGATCTTTTTAGAAAAGGCTGTCACTCCTCTGATGCTGTTGTATACAGCCAGAGACTGTGCAGCAGTGTGTGTTATTTCCCTGATAAAATTTTGCTTTTTTATAAATACCTTCTTTAAATAGAGGAAGTTTTTAAAAGGTAATCTTTGCATTTCTGATATGATCGTGTGATCTGTTTACATAGTGAGCTATTCATTAAAGAAAGTGATTTTTATTAAATATCGTTTATAAAGTTGTTAGCCAAATGTAAAGGACTGTTACCAGTACGTTTCTGTATCAAAAAGTAAAGATGTTTAAACAAATTCTCACACATTTAAACAAATTATTTGTATACATAAGTGGGATTTGTTGCAAACAAATGGAAATGGATGCAATTTTAACTGAATTGTTTGGTTTTTTGTTATTTACTGAGCATTAATATCAATGGAAACATTCGTGTTTAAAGATGCTGCTTCTCTTATGCTTGAGTAATGCAAGTGGCTTTGTTATTATCAGGATGTTTTACTTCTGATAACGGGAGATGTGTTCACATATACAAATACATATATTTTTCTCAAATCTGATTTGATAATCCAATTCCCATTGTTAGGTGCAGATTAAAAAGAATTTTGCACTGGTAGGGGGTTCTAAAGCCTTGACATTGTTTTAATCTGATAACGAATGGCTTTAAGTTTATGTTCTTTCAGTTGTTGGCAACAAATCTAAACCTGTGTTTTTTGGATTTATGAGGATAAGTCCTGCTTTGGCAATCTTGTAGATCCTCAAGAGAATAGTTAAACAGTGATTAATCATTGTTTCTTCACTGAGTGTGCAGAAAAGAATGGAAAAGCTGCATTTCACACTTCTGAAGCAATTAATCCCCATGATCTTAGCCAGGTTTGTCTTGTAGATAAGTCGGGATACAAAATTGTACCTAATTTATCAATGTATGCATGCCATAAAGTATAAAACACACAATTTATTTCATATCATTTATAGTCAAATGTAAAAAAAGAGTGACTTTGCCATATCCAAGAGTGTTTCTTACATTACCTTCATATAAACTAAGTACCAGAGATTACAATGGGATTCCTGTTTATTGTGCACATCTGGTGCAGTCACTATGCATTTTCTCATTCACTTGCTGGCATTTTTAGTGATTGTGGCATAAATCACCTTGCTAATCAGAAACATAAGTGACGGGAAGTCATCTCCTTTTTTTGAACAATGGGAAAAAACATATGGCTTCTTAGACAGGACTTGGCTGTTATACTATTTATGTGGCATTATATTCTGTATTTAGAATTTCATATTAATTGCTGTGGTTTGATTGAAGGCACAGAATGCCCTGTGGTTTTGGTCAAAGTATTTGTTTTATGATCTACTCATGATGCCTTACACGCTTAATATCTGTTGTATTTGTGGATATCAAAAATGGAGCTAAACATGCAGGCTGTATTTTAAAATGTGATAAAATGTTTTCAGATGCTTTTTAATCAATAGGAAATGGGTACTGCATGTTCCGGGTGACACCGTATAATGGAAAGCTGTTATAAATTGTGTGGCATAGTAAACAAGGGAAAGGAAATGTTTGTCCTTACAGGGAACATGTATGCTCTAAACTTCTGCTCCTGCACGGTATCTGTCACTGGATTTACCACAGGATATATAAAACCAGTTGCTGTTTGCAGGATTGTATGAAATCAGGCTAGGAAGTGAGACTGGTAGTTTTTGTGAAGAAAGTTTATTGATAATTTTGGTTCTGAATTAAAATTCCCTGTGGGATAAAATATATAATAAGACCCCAAAATTATATTAACGTGTGAGGAAGATAATTGCACCCAAAAGCAATTCGTGTACAATATCAGTTTTGTGTATCTAGTTCCTCTTCTTACATGAATATTTTGCACTTCATTTTGTGTCACTTATTTTGTGATCCATGACAGTGATTACTCCTTTAGCCAAATAGTTTGTTGTTAATAATAATTACTATGAGGAATTTTTAGTAGTCTTTTGAAAGAACATATTTATTCATAGCCAATGGCTCACAGTTTTATTTACTATTATATTATTTCTTTTAAATAATTAATTAACATGTAACCTAATTCAGTAGTGTTATTGACCAAGTTTCTCTAACTAGTGTGGAACTTGAGATTATTGCATAGTATTGTAATATACTAATTTCTGAACTGTCAGGACTCTGTATATCTAAAAGAAGATCTTTTTTCTATCTCAGGAAACTCCTAAATAATTACAAAAAATACTGAATTAAATAACTCTTATGAATATGACTTGCATATCAGGCTCTTGAATTGGGGGAGGTAAACAGCATGTAAAAAGAGACCATCCCAAGTGAGCAGTTATTACTGATAACACCTCTCTGGCAATGCAAATTGTGCCTCAGTGGTACTAAAGAAAAATAGTTAATGGGAGAAAGCAGAGTAACGCTAAGAAGCACTTGTTAAGCCTTATAATGGAGGTCTCCATCTTCTTTCCTCAGGTACAGGTCTAAGTGCACACTGTAGAGATGCTGCTTTTGAAAGCTCATCAGAAAACATGGTTTTGCCCAAGTATTTGGCCCATTCTGGGAATTGTGCGAAATCCTGAGGAGGTAACCTGAAACTAACTGTCCTTAAGATGACTTGTACAAAAATAGAACAACTTCAAAAATAACAGAACAGCGCACCACCTTAATTTTTTAATAGTTGCTCACTGTACGTTTTCTGTTGTTTCTTTTGTCATCTTAGTGAAACTGTCATTTCACTGCAAAATTTCAAATTTGGTTTAACAGGACAGATTATTCAGAATTACTCTAAAGTATGGCATTGCCCCTAATAAGTGCCTTTAAGTACCAAAGAAAAAAGGTCTCATCTCTATCAAATATCTCACTAAATCTGATTTCCTAAATCTAATTTTGGTTTTTTTGTGGTTTTCACTAACTAATAAAACCAACCTAAAATACATGCGCATAAACTTCCTGACACACTTTATTACTCTAACATTTTCACAACCATTGCTAAGTCTGGAGTTGCAGATTAGTAAATGGTACTAGCTAGGGTTGAAAAAACATTCACGCCTTTTGTGGTCTGACATCTCACTGAACGGTCATTAACCTCTCCTCGTGGACCTGCCGTGTGCTCACCCTGCCGCCTGCTGAAAGTAAAGATGAAGGGGACTAGTGGTATTTTAAGTAAGACATTGGTCTTTGCCCAGCAGCATTACAGCATGAGAAACTGTTGATATAACTTAGCGAGTGTTGATCCTTCTTTCTACTTGCAGGCTCCCCAAAAATGTTTTTAATGTGCACCCTTAAGTAACCAATTTAATTGAAAGCAAGTTTAATTTTCCTGGTGTAGTCCTAGGTTAGCATTTTAGTTTGGATCAGGAATGTATCTTTGAAGCATATTGTCCCCACTGTGCTTGTGTTCATACTGCAGAGTAGTGCCAGCATTGGGAAAATTGATTTCTTTTGGATTAAGCTAAATCAGAAGTCTCACACTAGCAGTGTATAAATGAACTTCTTTTACAACAGCTGCTAGTGGGCTTTTGGTCCTGAACATGGCCAGTCCAAATTAAAACTCCTTAAAAGAGGTATTGTGTGAATGTTGGTCCTCAGCATTAACTGTTTCATTCTACCTGTCTGTCCATATTGAGCAGTTACCACTCGCTGACATAGATCCACCTTTTGTGAATCTCTTGGAAGTACCCGATAGAACTCTAACTGGTTTGTGCAGGGCTCAGACTGATCATCGGGCTTGGATGGGTAACACATTTATCAATGCATATTTTTTAAATGATGTAAGTGGAGTTAGTGACGTAAAGTTTAGTTATCATATTTAAATACTGAGTGACTTGCAAAATGATCTGTTCTCCTTTGACATTGTCCAGCAGTGAAACTCAGAAGTCAGCATAAGGTGCAATGATGGAAGGCTAAGGGGGAAAGGACAAAAGGGATGCTCATAAAATTGGGAGATGGAAAGGGATAAAACCCTTGTAGGGTAAATATAATTCAATATTTTTCACAGGCAGAATTCTTGTAGAATTGTAGTCTTTAAGGGAAAACTGTTTCATCACTTGAATGAGTTATGGACAGAGTTTTTTACTTTATGCTTTTGTGCCTGGCAATTTAGAAATTTCCTCTTGGAAAGAAGATGAGATATAAACTGTAGACTTACAGTTTAAGGCTCTTTTCAAACTGGCTAATTGTAGAATTCCCTTCTTTGCCCTAAAACCAAGCCTACTTTTGCCCAACACAATGTAAAAAAATATTATGCATATCAGACACATTTTAATGAGACACATTTTAAAATTCCAGTCAGTGAGTTACAAATTCATCAGCAGAAACAATTTAGGAAGTTCACTTTCTTTGATAAATAGTCACAAACTCCTCAGGAGAGGGTTAAAGACTGTGTTTAGATAAATTCATTCTCCTTCTAATGAGGAGGGTGGATAAAATAATTTACTTCATTTTAATACAGTTATTTAAAACTTAAATTTTGAGTTTACAACCATCTGTCTCAAGGGCTAAGCTCACTATAAACTATTATAATCATTTAAATAAATAGAGGAAAAAACAATCCGTTCAATATGTTGAATCAATATGTCATGCTTTGAATATCTATATAATTTTCCTCACATTAGGATCCATGGCACATGTACAGTACAATATGGTCTATAAATAGGCCTGGAAAGAATATGGCTGTATCTTGGACTGCAGAGGGAATGATAGCGCTCCCAAGAACTTGGTTCTTGGTTTTGCCTAGCAGCAGTCTTTCCCTCTAATCGGAGTGTGATTCAAAACCTAACCAACTGTAATTAAAAGAAGATAAATTTTAATGGCTGTGAGGTAGCGGAGCGTATCTTTGTCATGTCTTGTGTCCACCACAAGAAGAATCTTCATTTGGTGTCTGCATTTCATTCCTTGCCAGGGCTTGGGAGAAAAACTGGGTTTTTGCTCTCATCAGCACTGTTCAGTGTTTCCACTTTGAAATGACTGAATTGTGCAGTGTTCCTGTCCAGTTAGCTTGGCCAAATGAATTAAGCGTATAAAGCTAGAGGAGTCCATGCTTGTTTTCGGCACCTAATGCAAGAGCGTGTATGTGTCATGCAGAGTGCCTACTCTAATCGCTTGGAAAATATGGATTGGAACATAAGCTATGGGCCTGCTCAAAGCTAAGTAGCTCAGGAGTACTGATGAAAAAAACAAAGAAAAAATGATGGGTGGACAGACATGGGTGAAATTCATATAAGTACGGCTCTAAAACATATTTATAGTACCTAAGTTCCAAGTCAGCTTTGTTCAGGAGGGAAGATTTTCATTCTTTTAACTGCTAGGGAATTATTTAATCATTTTTAAGTAGCTTCACAGACTGTATTATGAAAGTATGGTGAAGACATGGCTATTGTTAAAATAAGTGGCTTATAATATTTAAGAGATTCAGTAAATTTAAAATGTAAATTTTGCTTACACAGTACAAGTACAGTCTAAAGCTCTGTGTAAAGAATAGTATCAGAGTCTGTGTAACTGAAAATGCCAGCTTGATTATTGTAAACTGCCCTTGTACTTTTGTCATGTAGAAAGAGTAAAATTATAACTGTATTGTAGGAGTGGGACAAAGGATAGCAGTGAGGGAGCAGTAGAAGCAGAGTAGGTCCTAAAGCATGTTCTGGGACCCCAGTCCATTAACCACATAAATTGAGAAGCTGCCACGTTCTTCTGAGTTATGGAATGAGAAATCCTTTGAGGGTTTGTCGTGACATCACAAACTGTTCAAGGTTTGGTTTTGATGTCACTAGAATCCCTTGATGATGTCATGGCCCAGTAATTCATCTGTCATCTGTATTTATGCTGCAAATAAAAATTATTAAGGTTAGATGGATGGATGAAATTTCTTTATGTTCTGTTCCTCA
>VYZW01030026.1:1984-13282 GCA_013401315.1 Balaeniceps rex | reverse complement strand
TAATGCAGGATCTGTGTATTGGTATTTTGTATTGCTGAATTATGTAAAGGATGAAGATTTGGCAGGATGTAGTACAGCTTGTGCATCATTGCTAACTGCTGTGTCTCGACAGTTGCAGGATCGCCTAACACCTATGGAAGCATTACTTCAAACAAGGTACTAAGAAATGTGGTGGTTGTAAACTTAGTAAAAACAAACATACAAACTGTCTAATGCCATCCTCTGGTGTTCTGAAAAAGGTTGACTGTTTAAAAAAAGATGCATTTCGCCGTATTTGTTTGAGCAAGGATTAATTTGATACAGCTCTGGAAAATAGTTTTTACTTGTGCAAAGTTAAAGGTGAACTTAATTGCTGTCTTGCAATTTACAGTGCACTTTAAATCAGCAAATATGTATGTAATATTTGAAGTCTGTGCGATCCTTAAGTTAGCATTTTTTATTTTTAGTGTAAGGATTAACAAAGCCTGTCCTATTTTGAGTATGGGAGGGAACCAAATATACTGAATAGTTTCAGTTCTGCATAATGCTGCACAAAATTGTAGTGTCTCTGTAAGCTGACCATATATTTACGTACTAAAGGCCTGATTCCAAGTGCAGAGACCTGGAATAATTTAGTGGGAATGCAGGTTCTTATTATAAATTATATATCAATGTAATTTCAGACTGTGATGTTGCATCTTTTACATATTGAACTGATTGGCCATTTAACTTTGGATTTACATGATACCTAAAGGAAATCTCCAGTGGTTCAGTTTTGTAGCAGTTTCCAAAGCCTTATTATGCTGCTATTGGACAGCTCTTTCAATTGTGATTTGTGGGCAAGAGTTTTCCTCCAAGTCAAGCAAGATCAAGGTAGAAGAGGTTTGGTAGAGGTTAGTTCAGAATCTGCAGATCAAATTGAAACTTTAGTAAGCTAAGTTTGGAGGGGGGGCTGTTTGGTAGTTCGTTTTTGTTTTTTTTTTAAGGACTATCATCCCAGAATACTTGATTAAAAACTTGTTCTCATGTGTTATACTTGGATACTTAGCATGCTCTCTACTACATTCCTCTTCTCAGTTGTTATTTTATTTCACCACCTGTAATTCTTGCAGTTGATGAGAAGACTTACCCCAGTAATAGAAATGGTGACTGGATAGTGGAGAATTTTGAAAATTAACTGGAAAAATAAAAGGGTTTGTGTTTTCATGTTGAATTTTCTTTAGAAACCAGCTGGAGGAGAAAAACATGAAAATTCCACTTGGCATGAGAATGGCACCTTTCTGTAGGAATTGACTCGTTCCTTCATATAAATTGTTTCCATGTACCTCCTTTAAACAGTATATCTAAATACAAGTTTCTTTCCTTTCTAGTTGCCACTTTGGAGTTTGGCACATGTGACATCTCAGATCACTTAGTTGTGAACACAGCTGTCTGCATCTCAAGGGAGACTTTCTGAAGCGAGCCACTGTTCTTAGCATCCTTCAAGCTTAGGTTTTCTGAATGTTTCTAGATGGTGTTTTACTGATTTTTATTCTTGGAACTAAATTTGCTTTCTCTTTTATCTCAGTATCCCCATAGTTAAGATAAGAACAGCAGCAGACACGTCTGTCTAATCCCATATTTGGTTACTATATCTCTCTCTCTAGCAAGGACTGACTATTTCTTGACTTAGTTCACTAATTTAGACAGAATTTAATGGCCTTTCCTTTATATGTCTACAGATCAAGAGAATACTGTCATTTCTCATTTTTTTATGTAGAAGATAAGTATTAATACATATTCTTTTAAAAAAAGAGAAATCAGTAGGCAGCCATTGCTTTACTCTTTTTCCCTTTCCTCTCCCTGAGTTGTATTTTATCGTATTTGTGTGCATTTGTGTTGCAGAGTTTCTAGTATTGTTTTTTTCTTCTTTGTCATTGTTCTCAGGTACAATAGCCTAACATTTGGTAATCAAATAAAAGCAGATGTCTACTTAAAGGATCTGCACATTCATGTTGTCTTAAGGCAGAGTAGAACTCTGTGTCCTGTCCACCTTGGTGATAAAAACTGGATTATTTCATTCTCAACAAATTTTGGATGTCTGGAGGATGTTTGTGTCTTGATTGTATTCTCCAGATCTGTAGTCATTCTTAAAGCATTTCCTTGAGCTGTTTTCTTTGGTCCTCATCTTCCTTGAATTGTGGTACACAAAATTGTAAACATTATTCCAGTTGAGATCTCTGAGTGAAGCAGAAGAGGTATTTCACATAGTTTATATTCATTACTGCATAGATGAATAGGGTGATGGATTTTTTTATGTGACATTGTTGATTCATTCTTTGGTTTTTGTTGATGTAACTTCTATATCCTTTTCTGAAAAGTGTTGCTAATGCAGCTTAAAACTGTGAACCTGATCATTCCTGCTGAAGGATCAGTAAAAGGCACTTTGCTTATTGAAATAAATCTGGGTTGAACAGAGTATATTTAACTTTCTGCAATACATTCAAATTCTGATCCTATGCTATAAAGCTCTTGTAACCCCTTTTTAGGTTTTATCACCTGCTTACTTAATAAATCAAACTCTTCACTTAAATCATGCAAGTAATCAGTATTAATGTTGAGCTGACCTAATTTATTGAGTTTGTAAATCTGAGGTTTAAAACAGGCTGTGAAGGTACCCTTCTGAATTTTGTCTGAGCATTTTTGTGTGTTTTAGTGACCACTTTACAGCAGTATGTTGTCTTGCTTTGCTTATGAAAAAAGGTCATGCAGCAAGCACGTCAGTCTTGCTAGATGTGCAGTACGCACTGTTTCTGCATAGTACATGCTTGTAGAGAGCAACCGAGATTCATCTAATACGTGTTGTTCTTAGTAAAGTTGTCATCTTAAATTTGCTACCTTGTAGGTGCTTGCAAGTAACTTGGTTAGGGAATGTATGTTAAATGGGCTGATCTGTAATTCTCAGATATTCTTTCCTCCCTCTCCCCCCGAAGATCAATAGCAATTACTGCCCTTTTGTATAATGTCATTTTCTGACTAGTTACAGTCTTAGTATTGTGTGGCAAAAAGCATTGAGCCCAGCCAACGTGGAAGCATTTTAACATTCAGAGAAGTCTAGAACCTGTTCTACCTTGTTGCTGGTGTTGTGGTATTCATGTAGACATTTATCCTTTTGAGACTACTTGATCAAAAAAGACATTTAAACACTCCAGCCTTCTCAGCATTACCTGCTGGGGGCTTTCCTTGCCTGCTAAGGAACAGAGAAGCTGCTTGGAGGTAGAGGGAAAAGGGGGTGGACAAACTTCCTGTCGCTGCTGGTGCATTCATGGAAATATTTCATTTTTGTTCTGGCTCTTGCCAGTCAAAGCGTGAAGTGTTGCATGTTTCTCACTTTTGTACCTACACAGATGCATTCTTTCTTTCTACTCTGCTTAACAATTTGGCCTGATTTCCATTTTTTTCTCCTCTTGTCAGTTGCTGGTAATAGGTATTGCTATACAAAAAAAAGCAACACTGATTTTGTTATTACTTTGGATTTTCCTTTTTCTTGGCTCATAAAACCCTAATTGATTTGGGACCACCTTGTTACCTGAGTGATTGTATTTTTTTTTCCCTTGCAGTACTGCCAGAGTAGCAGTAATGAGATTTTCCTCTCTTGAGATATTTAAAGTACTCACAAGTGTTGATTGGTATCCGTAGCAGCACTTCCTTTTTTCTTCTTACTTCAGCTGGAAGAACAAGCCGAGATGGAATTTCTTTTGCTGTTTTGGAAAACAGTACTGTGTATTTATTGACTTCATCTAAATGTCTGATTTACCATGTGCAGGCATGCGTATAGGCTAGTTGTCTAAGGCTTGTAGTTCTAGTTTCCATGTGTGAGTGTGATTGTGTCACGTTTCCAGGACAGTATTACATCTTCAAAACTATTTAGTAACAAACAGTTACTTATTTAGCATCATAAGCTATTTGAAAAGGTCACCTAATAAATGACTTTAATGAAATATAAGTAAATGGTAATTTCTAAGATATGTCAGTTGAATGAAAAGAATAGTTTGGAATATAATAAATCCTGATGATGAAATACTTGGCCTTTTTCTGTAAATAATTTTATATAAATTCTTATTGTTTGAATAGTGCTGTTTGTCTTATTCCGTTTGCAGATATGGATTATATAGTTCGCCTTTTGATCCAGTTCTGTTTGATTTGGAAATAAGTGGATCTTCTTGTAAAAATGTATACAACAGCAGCATTGGAGTACAGTCAGATGAAATTGATTTGTCTGATGTTCTGTCAGGTATGTATGTTTAACAGTAATCTATTGTGGAAGAATTGGTAATTATTATACTGTTTTCCTTTAGTGAAGATGTGGTTCTATACTTCCCATCTGTTTCATAGCTATACATAATGAAGTTCAAGATACTCTGTTGCTTTGTGAGATCTCTTACATTTCTGTAGCCCTTATCGTTCCCTGGGTCAGAGTCATCTTGGAAGCACCTGTCACTTATGTTGAGCAGCTTCCTTGAGATACGTTATTATTCAATTAGACTAGCAACAATCTCATAGGCAGAGAAACCTAAATGGATTTTTCCAAAGTTGGGAAGCTGCCATATGGCACTCTTCTACTTAAATATTACAGATTGAATGAGATATTTTTTTCTGTTTCAGAGGCATTAGAATACCTTAAAAGCATATTTGTATCTGTCCTCTCAGGTTAGTTCATAAGTGAATCTTTAGGCCATGGAATGTCCTAAGAATGACACAATTTTTACCTGTCAGGAAATTCTTCTCATAGCAAGCATATTCATCAGTGATAGTGACTCCTTTCCTTTTCTTGTATGTTCTTGCCCATCTCCTTCCCATCCCTCTCTCCATACAACACTGTGAGTTGGTTAGTGTGTTGAATAATAGTCTAGTTTTTATACTAACTTGGTGTATGATCTTAGTCGGTCTGTTATTTTCTTTCTCTTCCTTTCCAGTAACATCAATGTATTTTTGCAAGCTAATTTTCTTACAGTATAGAAAGAATAGAGCATCCATATATAATTTATTTCTGGAATTAAGAAGGTTACTCTATGCTTCTGCTGTCACATTTGATAGTTTGACTTATTAAGGTACCCTCTTCAGATTTGGCAGCATTATCCATTTTAAAATATACTTCCATTTACATTGTGGATGTGATAGTTTTAAGGTGTTTGTTCCACAATGTGAAGTAATAAAATTTGTGGATTATATTTAGTTGTCCCTTTCAACTCTTCATGACTTGAAATGTCGCTATCAAGAAAACATTAGCTGATTGTGCGGATATTTCTCTTTCAGGAAATGGGAAAATAAGTAGCTGTGCAGCTGCTGAAGGTAGTTTTACTTCCCTTACTGGACTTCTGGAAGTTGAACCTCTGCACTTTACCTGTGTTTCAACAAGTGATGGAACTAGAATAGAAAGGGACGATGCAAGTACGTTTACTGGTATATACAATTTTTCATTTCTTCTGCATAGCATAGTTCCATGATATGATATTTTTAATTGGACATAATGAGCACTGTTTGACAAACAGATTGCCTGGAGTTTTATAAGTGTTGGAATGTTGTTTTGTTTTGGTTTTTTTTTTAAAAATAGTTACTATATGTGAAGCTAAACTTCTTGGAGCTTAACAAACAAACTGGATTCCAAATTTGTTAATTTGAATCAATTTGTTTCTATCGGAGTGTATAACATACAAGCTTGTATCTTCACCTTGCAGCCTTATGTGGCGAAAGAATTCCAGGGCATTAGGTGGCTCTTCTGTAATGAAAATGTCACATCTATGATGAGTGTGCATAGTCTAGAAACCATATACTTTGTAATTCAAGGTGATGTTACTTTGTAGCAAGAATTGGATAAAAGGAGATCTTTCTCTTGTTTTTATGTTGCTCTTAACAACTAGTAAGGAATTAAATTAAAGGTGTGTTTTATCATTTCTTTTCTACATACATGTTTTTGTTTGGTTTGGTTTTTTTTGTTTGTTTGTTTCATGCCAGTGAGTACCTTTGGGGTTACCCCAGCAGTTGGTGGCCTCTCTTCTGGAACGGTTGGGGAAGCCTCGACAGCACTGAGTTCAGCAGCCCAGGTAGCTTTGCAGTCTCTCTCTCATGCAATGGCCTCAGCCGAGCAACAGCTCCAGGTGCTGCAAGAGAAACAGCAGCAGCTTTTGAAGCTTCAGCAACAGGTTGGAGGCTATTTGGCTATTTTTTAATGCTGTCTCTAAACTTCAGAAGCTGAGAAAGTAGTTGCAGAGGTAGTCACCTTTTTTTTTTTTTTTTTTTTTTCTTTTTTCTCCGTAGTGTATTTGAGGAAGGAACAGCTCTGCACTGAGCATTACTCTTAAGCAAAATGCTGAGAGTGTCTCTCATGCTGCTTTGGTCTTTCAGACTTGTTTTTTTGTGTATTTTGAGGGTGGGTTGGGAGTTTGTAATCAAAACTAAGTCCTAATACATGAGTGTATCACTCTGAAATTGAAAAAGCCCACTGAAATGAAAAGCACAATTGTTGACACAGGGAAGTACCATCATAAAGTCATTGTCAGTATGAAGCTTGGCTGTGTTGACTCTACTTTGCTGTTCAGTTGTAGGTTTTTTAATTATTTTTTGATTACTCCAATTAATTACTTAATTACTTGGGTTCCTCAGCAAGTGAGGTCAAATTGAATAGTTTAATTTTTCAGCTTATAGTTGGACATCTAACATCCCTATGTTGAAGGTAGCTTGGTTTTATTAAATCTAGTTTTATAATGGAAGCTGAGCTCGTAGTTCAATACTACTACTGTGTTTACAGGCAGTATTATCTGCTACATACACTGCTTTCATTTTCCCCACAGAAAGCTAAGCTGGAAGCAAAACTGCATCAGACAACAGCAGCGGCGGCAGCAGCAGCATCAGCAGTTGGTCCTGTTCACAACTCTGTGCCTTCTAATCCAGTAGCAGCCCCAGGGTTCTTCATCCATCCTTCAGATGTCATTCCACCCACACCAAAAACAACTCCTCTATTCATGACTCCACCTTTGACTCCACCTAATGAGGCAGTTTCTGCTGTTATTAATGCAGAGCTTGCTCAGCTTTTCCCAGGTTCAGTCATTGATCCCCCAACAGTTAACCTTGCAGCACATAACAAAAATACAAGCAAGTCTAGAACGGTAATTATTTTTGTTTGCTTTTCTTATAGAAACAAGATGGTGTAAGCCTTATCAGGATCTAATTTGTACTTGAGTGCTAGTATATCTCTGTTTATTTGGATGAGATGTGAAAACTATATCACTAAATTTAGACCATATGAAAAGGAAGACTTAGGAAAGCAAGATAGAGCTGTATAGTACCTCAAATGGTTTCTTTTCATTGGAGCTAGCTTAACTGTATAAGGAGTTATTAATCCTTTGAACTTAGTAGTTAATATATTTTGATGGTTCATGCTCAAATCTAAATGTAGTGAGGTGGTGTCAAAATTGTACATCTTTAAATCACAAGAGGTTTTCTTACAGTCTTTGTGAAGAACAGCTTATTATGAATGCATAGATTTTAATGACTTAATTTTACTGATGTTTTCCCACTCCTCAGAATCCGCTTGGATCCGGTCTTGCTATTGCAATATCTCACGCTTCACATTTTCTTCAACCTCCACCTCATCAGTCAATAATTATAGAGCGAATGCACTCAGGTAAAACCAGAATTCCTAATAATAATTTTGACAAATATTTTAATAAGAAGTGGAATATTTTCCAGGGTCTTAAGTAAGTTGCTTAGCTGCAGTCCATCTTGGCTTTACAAAGAAAAGATAGTTCTCAATTTGCATTTCTGTTGTATCTGGAAGTTTAAGACCCAACATTCGGTGATGTTTATCAAGTTGAAAAATCCTGGGAGCTGGGGGAATATGTTGGGTCTCTGGACAGAGCACCTGTTCTGAAATAATGCATAAAAAGCAAAACATCTTGGATTAAGTTGAAGCCAAAATTTTCTTTTCAAAGGGTACAAGCTATAGGGAGAGATTCTGAGATTGTGGAGCTACTTTTACCTCAAATGTACACCTTTTGAACAATATATAAACAATGGTTTTATTGTTTGAGAAGTAACATCTCTGCTGGTTAGCACACACTGGTATTTTAGGCAATCCTGTGTTTTTCCCCTAGGAGCAAGAAGATTCGTGACCTTAGATTTTGGAAGACCTATATTGCTGACGGATGTATTGATTCCCACTTGTGGAGATTTGGCTTCTTTGTCAATTGACATCTGGACTTTAGGAGAAGAAGTGGATGGAAGGCGACTGGTAGTGGCTACTGACATTAGCACACATTCACTTATTTTACATGACTTGTTGCCACCCCCAGTTTGCAGGTTTATGAAGGTAAAAGGAGATAGACTACATACTCTATCTTTTAAACTCTTGATCTTTATTAGTATGTAAACTTTCTCTTAAATTCTCTTCAGACCAAACTTTAGTTGGCTATAAATTTTTTATGAATTTTTGACTTGGTGTTTATTTTGCCCGTTTTGATACAATTGTGTTACAGTGTAGTTGCGTTCTCTTTCAGATCACTGTTATTGGTCGATATGGTAGCACAAATGCCAGAGCAAAAATCCCATTAGGATTTTATTATGGCCATACCTATATCTTACCCTTTGAAAATGAGCTGAAACTAATGCACGATCCCCTCAGAGGAGAAGGTGAAGCTGCAAATCAGCCAGAAATTGACCAACATTTGGCAATGATGGTTGCATTGCAAGAAGACATACAATGCAGGTTAGAAGAAAAAAATATGTGTACTTACTAGTTATTTTAACTTAAAACACTGGGATATCATAATGTTATAGATTTTTTTTTTTTTTCTTCCCATGATATTCTTCAGACCAAAGAAAATTCTGCCTTTGTTGTAGAGTTGTTTCAGTGAATATCATTGTAGCAATAACAAAGACTACACTGTATTTTTTTTTCCAATATCTGTTTTAACAGTGCATTCAAAATGGACCAGAAGTCATCTTCTGGCAGGGTGACTGTCAAATGTATTGCCGTTTGCTAATGTCTATTGAATCGTGTGTTGGAATGTTTCCCTTTAGGTACAATTTGGCCTGTCATCGGTTAGAAATCCTTCTGCAGAGTATTGACCTGCCACCGCTCAATAGTGCTAACAATGCCCAGTACTTTTTACGAAAGCCAGACAAGGCAGTAGAAGAAGATAGCAGAGTATTTTCTGCTTACCAGGACTGCATTCAGCTACAGCTTCAACTCAACTTGGCTCACCATGCTGTTCAGAGGCTCAGAGTAGCTTTAGGTGCAAGCAGGAAAACACTGAAGGAGCAATCCGATCCAAAAGAGTTGATTCAGATGTCATCCACAGAACAGTTACGCACCATCATTAGATACTTACTGGATACTTTGCTTAGTTTGCTTCATTCTTCCAATGGTTAGTATTTTTTTGAGGTTTTGATATTTTTGTCTTGTTGGTAGAAACAATTTGCAAGTGTTTCTATTTCTTGATCTGTACTTTCCCACTATAAAGCTTTTAAACTATGTTCAGATATGTTTTACTATCATTTTAATAGCTGGTAGCATACAGTGTAAAGTTTTCACCAGTGGCATCAAGCTGACCTAACCACTTCCTGCCCCAAAATGGGTAGGAGAGGGTATTGAGGTCCTTCTCCCTTTTCCGTAGTCCTGGCTGTATATTCCTTTGTTCAGATAGTCATCTGATCCTTCTGTGGGCTGATTCAGTTTGCTGGAGTAACAGAAGACTGCCCAGGCAGAATACTCATGTTGTTTTCACAGGTAGAATCAGCTTGTGGAAGGATCTGTGAGCATCCAAGCCTGTGCAGCACTGGGGATGGATTAGGCAGTTAGAAGTGGGGAGGGGAAGCAGAAATTGCTTTGGGGGGGTGTCAAAACCAGTGTCTCTAGTCAGTTCATGATTTTTAATATCCAGTAAGGATTTTTATTTCCTAAACTTGCCACTGAAAGAGTTCTTGGAGAATCGAAATTGAAAAGTCTGAGTAGGAGTGGTGGGTTTTTTTGGGGGTTTTGGGGGGGTTTTTTTGTTTTTTTTTGTTTTTTTTAAAAAAAGCAGAACATTGTTCTGTTGATAGATAGGTGTGTCTGTCCTGTAATCTGTCCTGTAATTTTCTGTGCCAGTTTGTTCTTAAGCATAATGATGGTTTGGTTTTTGCTTTGTGTAGATTCCATGGGGGTATTTGCACAGACACGAAATTGATTTGGTTTTGACCAAATGGCCCGGTCTTCATGGGTTACCTGCAAATTACCATCTCCCCATGTGTTCCCTCCTCCTTCCCCTCTCTGCCAATTAGTCTAATCGTAGTAGTTTTTAAAAACTCCNNNNTCGTAGTAGTTTTTAAAACCTCCTGCAAACTTTTTCCTCCTATGTTTTCAAACCATTGTCTCCTTAAACAGTTACTTGTTCTCTTTTCTTAAAAGGGCACTCTGTTCCTGTGGTTCTGCAAAGTACTTTTCATGCTCAAGCTTGTGAAGAATTATTTAAACACCTATGTATCAGTGGAACCCCAAAGATACGACTGCATACTGGCCTTCTGCTTGTTCAGCTCTGTGGAGGAGAAAGATGGTGGGGTCAGTTTCTCTCAAACGTACTGCAGGAATTATACAATTCCGAGCAACTTCTCATATTCCCACAAGACAGGTAAGGTACAAGTCTATATTAATGCATTACCTGTGGATGACTTAAATAATTCCATTGTTCATAGCTTAACATTGGAATTGACAAAATGTGACTGAAGGATACTTATCCATCTATTTCGTTGATTTAAGAAATAGTCCCCAAAAAGCACTGCAAGTGATAAATGTCTGATTGCAGTTATTTATTGCAGCTATTTGGTGCTTGCACCACAATAAGTTGCTATTTTCCTTACTTGGAGATCTTCGCATACCTGGCAGGATTGCTCCCCGGTGTCAAAAAGTGCCTTCTCCTTTATCAGGCTTAAATGCACCCTCATCATAGAGCTGCTCTTCTAATGCATTTGGAAGTAGGATTGAGGCTGGAAAGCGCACTATTAGCATTTAATACAAAAGATTTCTGTGAGATAAGAGAAAACAAGCGTAGAGTTGAGCACTGAATGTTAGGTGTGTTGATTATTGATTGAGGTCTTTGATATTCTAAACATTAGCATTTTATTTTAATCAAACGTGCTGTTCTGTGGCTTACTGCCTTCTTTGGACAGCAACATTTAAATTTTCATAATTTTTTAAAATTAATTAATTCAAGGGTATAAGAATACATGGATTTAATTCTCTATCCCTGCTATTCAGTACATCATATGTAATAGGAAATAAAACAGATGAGATCTTGTTTCAGA
>VYZW01030023.1:7242-22676 GCA_013401315.1 Balaeniceps rex | reverse complement strand
TTATTTCTCATTACCCTACTCTGATTTGATTGGCAGTAATTTAAATTAATTTTCCCGAGTCGAGTCTGTTTTGCCCATGACAGTAATTGCTGAGTGATCTCCCTGGCCTTATCTCGTCCCACAAGTATATTATATTTTCTCTCCCCTGTCCATCTGAGGAGGGGGAGTGATAGAGCAACTTGGTGGGCACCTGGCATCCAGCTAGGGTCAACCCATCACAATTCTGTTGTACCATTCTTGTTTCCTCAGAAAACAGTCTTTTGTATTTATAGTATAGTAGCAAATTCCACAAAAAAAAAAATCATGTATCTTCTCCATTCATATCAACTTCATTAAGGCAGTGCTATCTGACATATGTAGCTTTAGGTGCCCATTATAGCCATACCTTATGCTATGTAAACAAAAAAAATTTTACAGCATACCCTTTATTAAGTCACACCTATACAATTTTTTACTATAGTCACACCTAAAGAGCTCCAATCAAGACAGAAGGTGAAAAGTTTTCGTGCAAGATGCTGCACTCAGTTACTACCATGAGGGAACTTCCAAAAAGATTATAAACAGGTACTGAATATGCTAAAATAGAGAGGGAATTGAGTCCTACCACAGCTTACCTCACTTTCAAAGACAAAAGCAACTTTGCAGTTATCAAAGTAAACTACATTTTTCTGTTCTTTACCTGATTCCTATTTTAATCTCAAAATACAAAATGAAAGGCCTAATTTTTACCAGACTGCAACTAATGACAAATAGAGTTGTTCTGAAATAATGTATATACATTTGCAAAATTACAGTTCAAATTTTTAGACAGAAACTACTTAAAACTAGTTCTCAGCACAAATAGCTTAAATGGAAAAAAAAATCCACAAGGTGAGAAATGCAATGCTTGAGAGGAGCTCTTACTGTGAACTAAATCCTGCTTTAAAAGGACACCCATATTTGGGACCCGTGCTACTAGAATTATTTGTATCAGACCTTAAAATATATTACTGCAGGCTGTAAAGCCATGCCTTCCTGTGGCAAGCAGCATTTGCCTCTGAACCTGGCTGTTAGCTCAAAGAAAGGGAAGTTGCTTACCCATAATTATGTTTCTTCATTTTATTTAGACAGGCTTCTCACTATTAGCACATGGCTCCCTAGAATCAGGTAGCTGAAGTTCCTGAACCCCTAAAGAATTTTCTCCTGAGATCAATGAACTACTTCAGACAAGTTCTCTCATACAGCCTTCTTAGCAGAAACTTCAGCTGCTTAGAAGATGCTCCTATTAAGCAATGACAAAAAGTAACAAAATTCCTTACTCTGAAGGGAAGAGTATCTATTGGCATACTCCATTTCTGGAGAGTAAGGCAGCTACAGATCAAAAGCTGAAATACTGGCACTGGAAGTGCAGCTTAACCAATAAAAAACAAGGACATGCTCTTGTGTAGGCTTAGGATTTTCTTGCTTTGTTTTAGACATAGACAAAACCAGTAAGTTTTTAATTTTGTGAATGGAAGAGTTTGGTTACGCCCATATATAACAGTATTAAATTACCTTGCCAAACTCAAGACTAACCACACTCATCACCATCTACATTACAAATGAACTAACTACTCTGCCTGGTACAGAAATACTCAAGTTACTGAAAGAAACAGCAGAGAATGCAAAAACACAATTTCTTAGTGCTTTTATATAGCACCAAATTTAATAACAAAGACACGCCGATATTATATTCTTAAAGAAGGGCTAAAAAGAGTAGAGGATATCTGTGAAGAAAGGACCTTGGTCTCACTAAAGTGGACTCCAATACCTCTCAGAAATCCCAGATTAGACTGTACCACAGTTTTATTCTTTTCAAACATTGTAGGAAAGCATTTTACCATCAGATTGTTCATTTTGCAGAATAACGCAGACTAATGTAATTGCTGCTTCAATCCTTCCCAGTCAGTCTGATATCGCACTTCCTGCAGATTTCTCATTGCTGCCCTTGACACTCTCCCCAGCTTACCCACACAGTATCCCAACTAATGCCTGAGAAGGCCTGAACTGAGGGCAAACGTTTCTTCATATGCCTTACTGAAACGTTATAAATAGAAGTATAACCTGCATGATGTTCCTGTGATGTATTCAGCTCATTATGCCCCCCAAATTCTTTCCCTCTAAGAAACACAGCACTGTTATCTATCCTGTATTTGTGTAGTTGATTGCTCCTGCTTAAGCCCAGTCACAAAACTCTACTCATTCGTACCCTTTCCCCTCCCACAGGCTTCTGAATCTTCAAGGCACTTTGATTTCCACTACCACACTCAAAAAGGTCTGCAATCCCTCCTAGCTCTGTGCCCTCTTCAGTTTTAATAATCACATTATTTCATTATGGAAACTCTCTGTGAAAATGCCGAAGAGTAGTTGACAAAGGACTGACCTCCTTAATCAATTAGCTTTGCACCCTACACGACAGTAGTTGTTCCCAACTGTTTTTCCCTAGCTTGGTTACAAAAACATCCTGAGAAACAGAATCAAAAGTCCTATTAAAGACCAAAATATCAAGGCATCGACTGATCCTCTCATATACAGTAGGCCTATCAGTGAAATAATTTAGATTACTTCAACAATTTGTCCTTGACAAATCAATGCTGTCTTTTACTCAGCTATTATATACTAGATGCTTACAAATAGTTTTTGTTCCAGATTTTTTTTCAGGAACTCTAAAGGAAGCAGACTAGTCTGCCAATCTGTAGTTCTCCCCCTGTCCTTCAAAAATTAGTAATAAAGACAGACACCATGTTTCTGGTTTTCATATCTTTGGTACCTCAGTCATTTTTAGACTACTACAGCCTTTTTTTGTTTCCTTGTTCTTGAAGTATTCTAGGGTAAAGATCATCAGATCAGTTTTGGAAAAGTTAAATTTCTAGAAATCTTGGATATTTCAGTTAAAACACTTGAAGAACCAAGCAGCTAGATATTTCCTTGCCTTTTTCTGTATTTTAAACTTTAACACCATAATTACATCTGAAAAAAAAATTGTCACCAAGAAAGTTACCGAACTATGAAAGAGATATCAAAGACGGTAATGGACAAAACTGAATGAGAGCCACAGCATACTGAAAGAAACATCCATGCAACAGCATCTCCCACCTGAAGCTGAATTCACAACAGCAAGCATAAACTGAAAGCTGCCATCTCCAGCAAAATATCAATGGCCAGTTCAATGGTGACCTTTTGCCTTTCTGTCAGGCAACAATCTGCTAGTTCCTATCGAGTTTCTTCCAGCACATTTCACTTGGCAAAAGAAAAATAGTATGCCACAACACTTGTGATAGGTTTCTGAAGCCTGCCCTACTCTGCAAAACTACGCTGTTAAGAATCCTAAAGTAAGACTTCATTTTACAGACATGATTAAACCTTTTAGAACTCATAGAATTGCCTTTGACACTTCCATCTTTAAACAACAAAATTGGCTGACTTCACATTTTAGAAATCTTAAAAAGAGAAGAACAAGAGGTCAAGCAACGTTAAAAATAATCCCTTCACCCATTTTCATATCCAAGTCTGCTTAGTGTGTTGTTGGGGTTTCTTTTTTGTTTGGGGTTTGGGTTTTTTTTGGTTGGTTTGGATTGGTTTTCAACTTTCTTATTACACATTGACCCTTGCAGCTTGGGGAAATAGTATTTATAAGCAGACAACAGACAGACTAAGAGCTTCTTAATCTTAGCACAATGAGAAAGCCATCTAAAGAAAGAAAGTAGTCATTAGTCAAGAAAACTGACCAGAGAAGTTATCCGATTGCACTATTTGAGAGAAATAACCTCTGAGATGAATCTAGAAAAAATAATTTGCATAGCTTTGTCCTTCTAAGAAACACTAGTCAGTCTATGTACTGATTGATATTTTATTAGTGCCTGTAATTTCAATTATCTTGTGATGAAGAAAAGATTTTAAATTGATTAAACATTTAATTTCTTGTATATCAATATTTAGGGAAACAAGTTTTGTATCTGCTAATGACAAGAAAAAAATAAAATGCTGCACTGACTCCATTCAAAATAGCAGTATTCTCTGATTTGTGGGAAAGTAGGTTCTCCTTAGAAGCACTAAATAAAAGACAAATGCTTTATCAAGGAACAGAAAGATTTTTGTGTTCAAAAGCAAGCAGGGACCAGAAGTAAAAAAACAGTTAAATCCAGTTGGCGACTGGTCACAAGCGGTGTTCCCCAGGGCTCAGTTTTGGGGCCAGCTTTGTTTAATATCTTTATCAATGATCTGGATGAGGGGATCGAGTGCGCCCTCAGTAAGTTTGCAGATGACACCAAATTGGGTGGGAGAGTCGATCTGCTTGAGGGTAGGAAGGCTCTGCAGAGGGACCTGGACAGGCTGGATCGACAGGCCAAGGCCAATTGTATGAGATTCAACAAGGCCAAGCGCTGGGTCCTGCACTTGGGCCACAACAACCCCATGCAATGCTACAGGCTTGGGGAAGAGTGGCTGGAAAGCTGCCCATCAGAAAAGGACCTGGGGGTGCTGGTTGACAGCCGGCTGAACGTGAGCCAGCAGTGTGCCCAGGTGGCCAAGAAGGCCAACAGCATCCTGGCTTGTATCGGGAATAGTGTGGCCAGCAGGACCAGGGAAGTCATCCTTCCCCTGTACTCAGCACTGGTGAGGCCGCCCCTCGAGTACTGTGTTCACTTTTGGGCCCCTCAGTACAAGAAGGACATTGAGTTGCTGGAGTGTGTCCAGAGAAGGGCAACGAAGCTGGTGAAGGGTCTGGAGAACAAGTCTTATGAGGAGTGGCTGAGGGACCTGGGGTTGTTTAGCCTGGAGAAGAGGAGGCTGAGGGGAGACCTTATCGCTCTCTACAACTACCTGAAAGGAGGTTGTAGCGAGGTGGGTGTTGGTCTCTTCTCCCAAGTAACTAGCAATAGGATGAGAGGCAATGGCCTCAAGTTGCATCAGGGGAGGTTTAGATTAGATATTAGGAAAAATTTCTTTACTGAAAGAGTGGTCAAGCATTGGAACAGGCTGCCCAGAGAGGTGGTGGAGTCACCATCCCTGGAGGTGTTCAAAAAACGTGTAGACGTGGCACTTTGGGACATGGTTTAGTAGGCATGGTGGTGTTGGGTTGACGGTTGGGCTAGATGATCTTAGAGGTCTTTTCCAACCTTAATGATTCGATTCTATTCAAATGAGCAGACTGAGGTGAAGAATGAACGCATACAGATGGTGACTGAATTATTTGCACAGAAACCTGTTGCGAAAAAATCTAATCTTTAGCAGGAAGTCTTAACCTGCCTGCTCATTTGAGTCTATCTGTATGAACTACAAAATGTTTCCATGGTCAAGTGTGTCAAGATTAAGTATTTAAATTCTCCGGTTTCCAGGAAGAATGATGCTAGAATGCAACTGCTAAATACTGTTTGTCTTGTTATTGATACGAATTTGTTTGAAAAATCTGGTCTATAATCCAGGGGCCAATATCAAAGGCAGTAGGTGGGTTGTCCTTAAGGTTTTTTTGATGCAGGGGGAATGTCACCTTTGTCACCACTTGGCAGTCTTCCATTTTAGCTCAAATACAACCCGAAGGTTAATGCTCTAGGTATTTCAAAGATTCCTGTTTTCTTAATTATCATTCCTGTTGCCTTTTCTGTTGTCCTCTTTCTCTATAGCACAATGTTTATAACTTTTCAGGTAATTAGGTAACTGTTTGTCTGGGTGCTTTTAGCACATGATAGAGGAGTATAATTAGTATAACTATTTTATGTAGATTTACCTAGAGTTTAAATTACTTAGCAAATTCAGGGAAAGCAAAGTGTCTGAAGTGGCATAGAAGTCAGTGTAGCATACTTAAAAGGTCTGTGACTCTTGGCTGCTGTGGCCATGTAACTAGTTTAATGAACTAGTGAATGTAAGCTGGCTGGTTTGTATATAGAGATGTAACTACTGGAATGCTTATAAAAGCATCTGTGTCTACTGAGATAAAATACGTGCTTTTTTTGTAGCTTCTATTTGTATTACTCGAGCACTTATTGTAGTGATTAACTACTACAAAATCAATTTGTGTCTTACAGCTTGCCTTGAAGGGATCTAACTATGCTGGTCTACTGGAGCGGCATCGCATTCATACAAAAAACGTGGAGCATGTTGTAGACAGTTTATGGTAAGAATGTATGGGTGTTGAGAATTTAAGAAACAGTGCAAATATCCATGGATTGTGTAAAACAATGAAAGAAAACTTTGCTACAAGCCCTAATAAAATAGGAATACTGAAAACAGGGTGATGCAGATGAACAGTCGTTCCTGAAACAATCGTAATATGAGTTAGCTCAGTTCAGTTAACTAACACAGTGCATTATCATCTTGAAAACAAATGAAAAAGATGTAAAGGATTTGTGAGGGTCGAATGCTTGTAAACCAAATACCACTGTAATTAGCCCTTAATTCCATGTCAGTTTTTCAGAAGGATGTGACAAGGAACAATATAGGACACATTCAGGCTTTTTCCTGCACTTTATAGGAACGAGAGGATAGAAGTTCGTCTTGTTAAACGTCGAGAATATAATGAAGAGACAGTTCGGTGGGCAGATGCTGTTATATCAGCAGGAGGTATGACTTTATGGAAGGGAAGTATTTGTTTCAGTATGTTTTCATAGATACATTTTAAAAAAAAAAAATTGCAGTGCGTGAAGCATCTGGAGGTATGCGCATTTTGAAAACAAATTGCTGATCTAATTGTTGGAAAATATGAAAAAGTGCAATGGTTGTGACCATCCACTCTTCCTCTAGTATCTAAAGTTGTAGCACTAAGTGCACGCCGGTGCACGGCCACTTTGGAAAAGTTTAGTATTACCTTGTGTAAAACAGTATAAACTGTGGAATCTACTATAGTTTTCAACTAAAGAGGATAAAATGCTCGCTGTCGTGTGGTTATACATAGCGCTAAACCCTGCTCTCTGGTTTTAGGTATGAGAGTGGAGACTAACATGCTACCTTTTCCTCCCCTTGCCCAAACTGACTGTCTTGCTTTCACGTTTAATTCCAGTGACTGGAGTATCTAGTTGGATGGTACAGGTAAAAGCATGCAACTTCTGAGCAACCTGTGCCACTGCTTAGAGCTTTTTAAATGAACCAACAGAGCAACTAACTGGACTGATTCTTTTTAACATTGGATTGCAGCAGTTCATTCAGTTTTACTTTTGTGATTTGCTGCAAATACTGCTAGACTCAATGTTCAATCATCTGTGGCAGTTAGACTTGACCACTGGTCCGCTTTCCCCTTAGCTACTGGTTACCACTCAGAATGGGTAGAAAGGGATATGTGTTCATTCCTGAAGCATCCTAATATACTCCTGTAGACTTTAAAGAACTCCTCTAAGTTGGAGATTAAAGTGAGGTGGGAATGTTTCCTCTGCCAGTTTGGCTGTGGCAACATCTGTCATGGTTATGAGGCAAGCAGCTGGGAAGTGGTACATCATCAATGGTTTTCAGAGCTTATATCTTGGTGCAAAGACTGATTCAGATTATAGTTGTCCTTCTGTTTAACAGACATGAAAGAATATCAATATCTGAAGAAACCAGTGGCACTTAAAGATTTCTACTTCAGCAGTTTTATCTGAGACTTCTTTTTCCATGCCTGTTTGGGACCAAATAAGACCTTTAAATTGTGCCTTCTAGGAGAACAACTGAGATGGAACTAAAGTAATTGTTTTCATGTGATTCACAGTAAAATTTAGTGTTGTTTCCCATCTCCTGTGGCTTTGATTAGTGATACTTTCTAAATTTATTTTCTTAAAGAATTTCTCTTACCAGCTCATAAACATATAGAAACTTCCATAAATCTCTTTTCAAACTTGCTTCTGCCCAATTCAGTTGCCTGGGCATGTATAGCTGTCAGATAAATAGTACTTTTTCCAGTCACATTTGTTTATCTTTAATTCAGTTGTCACTACTCTGCTTTAAAAGGTGTCGGTAGCTTTCTGGTCCCATTTTATTTTTGTGCAGCTTACCTGATCGGTTGTTGATACAAAAGCATGTAATGGTAATGCTGCAGTACATGTGAGACTATTTTGTTTGGGATACTAGAATGTGAAGTGAAACTAACTTCTAACTTTTGTTTTACTTTTTCTGTAGGTGATGGTACCATGTTGTTGGCAGCCAGTAAGGTCTTTGATAAATTTAAACCAGTTATTGGAGTAAATACTGATCCTGAAAGGTAAAAACACATTTGGGAAAGCAATGCTTTATTTAATATCAGGCACAATATGCATCTGTTTTCATGATGTACGTGGCATGCCTGTGGCATTTGGCAGCATAAGTGTCTGTTTTAGTGGATTGTAGATATCAAGTGAACCTGTTGTTTTATTAGAAGAGTTTCCACAAGGAGTTATCCTGTCTCATCTGAGAGGACATTAAGGAATATTGGATAAGCATGACTGTGTTAAACTGCCACAGCTGTTTTCACACACCAATGTAACAGCACTTGGAGCTAGTTAACTTGTATTACTAACCAGAAGCTTGATGCTAGAGATGGCAGTATAAAACAGTGACAGGAAAAGGGACTTAAAGCAACCAACAGCATGGTGCTTGAACATTCAGAAACTTTGTTTCTTTATGAAGAAGGTGAATCCTATTGGAAATCTGATAGGGCCTCAAATGAAGTTGGTTTCTTCATGCCATACCTCAGAGGATGCTGCCTCCTCAGCCGATTAATGGCATTTAGTTGTCCTCTTATAAACACACAAGTTGCATCCACCTAGCCATAAGAATGATTTGGGCGGGTGGATGCAGTGTATTAGTACTGCCTGGTTGGTATAACCTTCAAATGGATGGCAAGTAAAAACTCAGAATTCACCAAGGCTCTGTCTGCTGAGATTTCCAGATTTTAGGTTTCTGCTTCTGATATTACCAGTTAATTTAATCTTAGTAGATAAGAAAGTGGTGGCCAAAAAGTTTTAATTCTTTCCATACCTTATTCCTCTTCCAAAACTTTTCAAATGCTGTGAATAGATATTCTACAGCACTGTACTGGTTTTGGCTGAGATAGAGTTAATTTTTTTCATAGTAGCTAGTATGGGGCTATGTTTTGGATTTGTGCTGAAAACAGTGTTTATAATACAGGGATGTTTTAGTTACTGCTGAACAGTGCTTACACAGAGTCAAGGCCTTTTCTGCTCTTGGCTGCCCTGCCAGTGAGTAGGTTGGAGGTGCACAAGAAGGTGGGAGGAGACACAGCTGGGATAGCTGACCCCAACTGACCAAAGGGATATCCCATACTATATGATGTCGTGCTCAGCAATAAAACTGGGGGTGGAGGTTGGTGGGGGGGCTGCTGCTCGAGTCTGGCTGGGCATTGGTCAGTTGGTGGTGAGCAATTGTTTTTGTTTGCATCACTTGTTTTTCTTGGGTTTTATTTTTCTTTCTTCTTGTTGTTTTCCCCTTATATTTTTTTTTAAAATGTCTTTTTAATTATTAAAACGTTATCTCAACCCACGAGTTTTTCCTCACTTTTACCCTTCTGATTCTCCCCCCCATCCTACTGGGGGCGAGTGAGTGAGTCCTGGCTGTGTGGTGCTTAGTTGCTGGCCAGGACAAGTATCAAGCCTGAATAGCAGGGCTCAAATAACAAAGCACCTTCAAGTTATCAAATATTACTCACTGAAGGGGAACAATGTTTAGTCTTCTGGCTTTGACATGAGATTCCTTTGATCTTAGGCATGTTACTTACCTGTCTCGTATCGCTAACTTGTATGTAAATTGAGGAAATATTCTTTCTAACTTGCAAGGTTTATTAAGCTTGAATTCCTTGCCTAGAACTATAGTGACATGAACTATATTAGTACCTACGTATTCCTGCAGGATTACTAGCTGAACAGCCATTTTTTAGGGGAAATGTGGGAGAAAGTTTCTGATCTCACACATACATGTACACCACAGGAGCTGAGAGGTGTGTTGCTGATGTGCTATGTATGTAAGAATAGTATAGGTTCATAAAGGTCAAAGTCTAGCTTTGCTTTATGTAACAGAGCTGGTTGGGTTTTTTGTTTGGTTTTGGTTTTTTGGTTTTTTTGGGTTTGGTTTTTTTTTTTGGACCAAATCTTAATAGTTATACTGTCACTTTCATTGTCCTTTTTTGCTTCCAGATCAGAGGGTCACTTATGCTTGCCTGCGAGATATACACAATCGTTTCCTGAAGCGCTACAGAAGCTTTATCGTGGTGAGTTCAGGTAGGATTCACTGATCTTTGGTTTTAACAAAACATATTATGATTGGAAAATACTTAATGATGTGCAGTTCCTAAGGAGCAGATGATGCTTAGTAAAATCTTAATGCCTCAAATCGTGAATTCTGCGTAGATGTTTACAGTGTTGAAAAATGGGTTTGTGGTCGAGAGTGGGATTGGAATACAAAGGATAAAATTGACTACCAATTCCAGCAAAAAGACTTTTGGTATGACCTTCAATAATTGATTTTTCTTTTCTGACTTAGCAAATACATAAATGAGGAACTGTATTCTTGTAAAGGATGTATTGGTTTATGTATTTTAACACTTGAAAGCACTTGTGATGGGCCATACTAATAGAAGCTAATGAAGCCTATACAGTTAGGAAATGGTCAGTGTGATGCATCTGGGGTTTTGGTGATCATGGTAGAGTGGCTTAAATTTTGTTACCAGATTAATGTTAGGCAAAGCTTTTCTTTATGCTGAAGATAGCTTGATGTTTTCAATACTAAATATTCTTAAAATAGAATTTCCCTTGAATTGAGAAGGAAGCAATTTGAATTTTAAAGGACAGACTAGGAAAGAGTTTTTTTTCAATAATTCTTAGAGACACTGTTCTGTGGTGTATTAACATTCCATGATACTTTTATGATGGCAAACCATCAAATAGAAATAAGTCATTCACATGAAAATATATTGCAACTGTTTCTTTGTTTATACTTCTAGGATATTTAATTTGTAGCTTGAAGTGTAACTGTATTTGTGCCATAGAAAAGTTCTAGAATGAGCTTGTCGTGACCCACGTCTGGGCTACCCTGGGTAGGAGGAGGCGGCCGCGAGGTTCCTGAAATCCCCCTGGGGCAAATTAAGGTGAAAAAACACCAAACGATCTGTTACTGGCTTGTAATTCTTTAATAGGTGATTTTGGGTAATTTGAGAAAGTGTTGGTTTTTACTGCAATGCCGTTAATCTATGCCTTACGTTACTTACTAGAGATACGAGGGGGGAGAGGAAAGAGAAGGGAGAGAGAGATATATAGATATATATCACCCGTCTGGGTTCCAGCATCGGTCCAGCCAACGGGGGGGATGCATCCATCTTCAAATTTTTTCTTCTTTTCTTTCTTCTTTTTTTTTCCCCCCAGTCTTGGGATGGCTTGTGGTTTTTAACTCTTGTTTAGACACACCTTCCCTGCTTCCTATGCTAAATAGCACGCGTTCTCAGTCTGGTCCTCTTTTGAGTCAGTGGGTGTATTGAGTCGGTGGTCGCGATCTCCCCCTGCCNGAGTTTGATGTCCATCTGGTCTCCTACACCACCCCGTGGCTCAAACACTCCAAGATCATCTTCAACCATTGTGATCTGCACATAGCGAATAGAAGGAGAGAAAGAAGAAAGTAGATGGGGAAATCATACATCTACCTATTGCAAGGCCTATTACACAAAACAAAAATCCACATAATATCATAAGACCAATATTTACAAGCCATTTTCCCCATCTCGTGAGTCCCAATGAATTTAGGAGAGAGGTGAACCAAGATCCGGGTTCCCAGCTATTAAACCAATCCTTCGGCTGCATTGCCTGGAAAAGTTCTCTGGTTTGCTCCAACACCTCTCTCATCATCTTTCTTGCTTCTTCTAGGGTAGTAGTTGCATTGTGTGTGGCGAGACAGCATTCTCCATCGGTAAGATTTAACATTCCACACACACACTGTGTTCTTTTAGCAACAACATATCCAAAGCTAGTCTGTTTTGAGGCCTAATAGAACCAGGCAACCAATACAAAAAATGACCCACTCAAACTGATAACATAAGTCCCACGGTGGGTTTCTGGCAACCTGTAAAATATCTACACAAAGAACCTGTAAAATGTATACACAAAGATGAACGATAATCAAAAGGATGGGATAATCCACCGGGTATGAATTCGGTGATCTTTCCCGTGTGTGTCAGTGGCTACCCAAGTGTAAGGACTGAACGGGTTTTTTAAGGTTAGGGGTAAAAAGGCATTGATTATGCATTCCCAAAGCAATCTTTTTTGCGACAACGAACGCATCACGCGCAGCTAACTATATACAAATGTGACAAGATAGCTGGTTCTCGGCATGGGCAGCCGACGTCGTCCTCTTCGGGGGTGTTCGGACAGATGTCCAATCGAGGGTCCTGGAGGAGAAATGACAAATATTAGGTTCTGTGTGAACCGAGGGTTAAAAAGAGGGTATCATCCATCAACGTNGTGCCCACTCTTGAACCACCCCGGCAGTAAAGTGGCTCCCATTGTCCGATTGAATAGATTTGGGTTTAGGCAGGCAACTAAACCACAATTTTAGACCTTTTACTGTATTATCCCCTGTTGCTTGCCCGACTGCCTCTGCTTGGGTCAGTACCGAAATCACCTCGGAAGAGGGAAGCTGTATCTTTTCTGCAGGGATTTGGAGCCCTAAATTTTCCAAATGATTAATTGTTTCAGTTTGGGTCTGTCCTACTGTGGTGGCATCAGGGCTGCCGATCAATATATCGTCGATGTATTGATATATTTTCACCCCCTTGGCTGGGGAAACTCGGGTAAGCTCTTGTGCCAACACATAATAAGCAAGGGTTGGTGAATGGCGGTATCCCTGGGGGAGACGGGTAAAAGTGAATTGCATGCCTTCCCAGGTAAAAACAAAACGATCTCTGTCTGCTTCCTGCAAGGGAACCATAAAAAACATGTCTTTTACATCAGTAGTTGCCAAAATCTGATGGGCCCGCTCCTGTATAATTGCGATCAGTTCAGCTATGTTGGGGGCTGGTGTTTGCATTCAAACGCTGGTAATCGATCGTCAATCGCCACTTCCTGTTGGGTTTGCGGACTGGCCACACCGGGGGGTTAAAAGGCGAGTGGGTTGGCATAATTACCCCTTGTTCTCACAGCTCAGTTATTACAGGGGTTATACCCTCTCGGGCTCCCAACATTTACAATCTTTGAAGGGGGTAATTCTGGTGCAGGTTGGAGCAGTTGTACTGAGGCAGCTGGGAGGCCAAACACCCACTCTTTTCCCCCCCGAGTCCACCCAAGAACGCCCTCTAAGCAAGTCAAGCCTCAGAATATTGGTTGGTAAAATCCCTAGGATCATAATCACCTCTACTGCAGTTTCATCTCCAGGCAAACAGCACTTAACTCGAGCCGTCGATTGGGACCGGGAATTCCCAAACACGTCTGTGACCTAAATTCGTTTCTTATCAGCAACTATTCCATTGCAGTCAGCAACATCTGTCAGTCCCTTTATCTGCAGAGTGTTTGAGATGTGTCTTGGAAGGGTGCCGGGTGCCTTCACTCCCTGCTCCCTTATCGAGTCCTGTCCTGTTATCTGCTCACTTGCTTGGGCTTTGTGTCAGGGATTACTTGTAACCTTGGTGTGAGATCTTCTGTCTGGTCTCCTACAGAGGTGAATGCAGTCATCAGGACTGATTATTAATAACTGAAGGGGTTTCAATAGGTATCACTAAATGAAAAGGTACCTTCAAATCAAATATTCTGAGACTTAAAAAACAGATTTTAACTCTCCATCATGTGAAGTTGTTTAGGTAAAGCTGGTAGTGCTGATGCAGGTAACCTCCCTTGATGCTCTAGCCACTTCTAATGTTTTGTTGGATGTTATGTTATATTGTTGTTGCTGACACTCCTGTTGTTGCTCATTATGGAGCTGAAGCCTCACCAGAGTGAAACAGAAAGGATCTTCCTGGTTATTGTTTTGGAATAATAAGAACTGATATTTCTAAGCAAGGACCTGAATGGGTGTTTGACTTGGCAGTTCTCAGATTTATTTGGGCCTAAGGAAACTTTAAAATGGGTGGGTAACTGTATCAGCCTGTCTGAAAGAGCTTTTGGTAGCTCAGAGTTCCGTAAGGATGGTGAGGTGCTAGAGACTGGAAAAAGGGGATTGTCTCTTCTCCTTGTCCTTATCCTTGAAGTGTGTCAGACACTTTAGTGCAACAATCTGTGTAAGCACTTACCTTGTCCAATGAAACAACCAACATAATTGATTTATAAAGGACAAACTATATCGGACTACCCACGTTTCTTTTTTTGATGGTAAACAGTGTAACAAGATCTCAGAATAGGGGTATAATAGGGGTACAGTCCCATTTTCTAATTTTATAGGGGTTTTGACATGAGTATTGTAAGGAAGCTAGTGACAATGAGGGAAAACTAATGATGTATTCATATAAAGTGTAAGTCTTCCTTGCTGTAATTTTGGGAAATGTAAGCTGGTTACTGTCACCTGGATATCAACAGTGTGAACTGGGAAAAGATGTGCTCAAAACACTTCCTTGTGATTTGCGTTCTTAATCAAAACTATTATTACTATTTTTTATATAATATCTAAATTGTAAGAAGAAAAAGGAATTGATATCTTCTCTAGGAAAAAAAAATATCAAAAAATCTGAATGATGTAACAGCTTAAGGAAGAATGCCTTTTATATCCTTCTCTTTCTTAATTTGAACTCCTGTTAAGCATCCTAAAGTTCCTAGGCCAGCAGTGATTCTTAAAATGAGAAGATACTTGTGGCCCTTATGTATAAAGAGGTGGATAGAGCTGCTTTTCTGGATGTCTGAAAATACAAACAAAAGATGGTAAAAATATAGCATGTATTGCTGTATAAATTCCTGAGAGCTTGTTCTCAAACTCATTGCATCGGTCATGAATTCATAAGTTAGGATCACATGCCTAAAAAGATGGGTTGTTATGTATAATGTAATGTTTGTAGACTACTTTTGGCCAGTGTCCTCTTTACGCATCTAAAAAAGCATTAGGTAGCAAATTGGTAAGTGTAAAGTATTTTCCATTTTAGTATGATTAACTTTAGAAGTGATAGTGGAAGCTATAAAACTTGAAATGTGACTTCAAATATATTTAACTTTTAATCTTAAGATGCTCTGCTTTGAGAGTGAAGACTCTCTGATCCTATCTAATTCTGTAACAAATTTCAGCTAATGATACCAACTTCTTCCTCCTCTCTAAGGTGGCAGTGGCGGCAAAGAATCCGACTGTATCTTGAAGGAACTGGTATTAACCCTACCCCTGTAGACTTACATGAACAGCAGCTAAGCCAAGAGCAACACAGCAGGGCTCACATAAATGAAAGATTCCAGGATCAAAGTAGGTTAAAATCTGACAAGAATATAATCACTTTGCTATGATAACTTGAAATAGGAGATAAAGACTTGTAAGAGTTGAAGTATTTGAAGTCTGGTTGCTGTATT
>VYZW01030022.1:280589-294505 GCA_013401315.1 Balaeniceps rex | reverse complement strand
ATTCAACTCATTTATATATTCCTCAGTTAAAATGGGATGCAGAGAGCATACCAATTATGTAAGCTTACAAACCATGAAAACCTAAAATTTTTGTTCCACTTCTGGACTTCATGGATATGTTCTAGCATAATGGGAAGATAGGATGTGTATCTTTTAATAGAGACACTTTATATAACTGATTGCTTTACCTAAACTAGGTAATTTTAGAGCAATACTTGCCTTACATAGAAAGGGAGAGAAGAGAGAAAATTCAAAATTTCAGCTTTTTTCTCTAAATTTTTAAATGCACTTACATACAAACACAGCACTAAATCCACAATCTGATTGTGATCTCATTTGCAGTAATATAACACAAGTAAACACAAAACATAGAAAGCAGAATCGTAGTCACAGTTTTGGGCAAACCCCATATCACATAAAATCATCACTTCCTTGTGAGACTGCTGCAGGACTTCAGTTTACAGCAGTAATCCTCAAACTAGGAACGTATTCCTGTGGAATGTATCCTGGAAAATATGCTGCTGCAGAGGAACTGGGGGTGAAATAGGAAGATGTAAACAGAAGGCAAAGGGCTGCAAATCTGAGCTGTGTTAAAACCGTAGAAGGTAGATGGAAGTTAATACTAGGCTTTAGCTCACAGGAGGCTTGAACACAAGTCACTTGCAAAACTTAGTCTCTTCAGTGATAACCTACAAGGCATCAAAGCCATTTAGGTTTCTTTTCTTTAAAGAATAAACTACTGTCGACAGAAAGTTTTATGATTGCTGGGCAAATTATTGTTGGAACCAACCCAAAATATGACCAGCTGCAAAGCAGGAAAGGGCAACACCCTCCAGACTAAAAATTAATAGGAGCTCATCTGGAAAACACACAAGTGACAACTGGAATCCAAAGATATTGAATCTATGGACAGCTGGAGGAACCACCAGAATAAGATACATGTGTCAGCACTAATCAGTAGCTTCCCTACTACTCTCTCAGTAGGAAAAAGGTTTTGACAGGTTGAAGTGGTCTTGGCTCGCTCCGGCTAAAGAACTGCAAGCTGTGGACAGACTGGCACAGGGACTCTCTGGCAGCTAGGACCCCATTACTGCCTCTCCACTTGTCTCTAGAGTCCAGTGTTGGGTGGTGAGTGGACGAGAGAAGACAGCATGGCTCCAGCAGCCACTGCCTCTCCTTCCACCAGCCTTGTCAGCTCTGGTCATGCTTTTAGCCCCATGCAGTTCTAACTGCCCTCTCCTGGATACGTCTCCCATTCTGTTCCCTGCAACTCTCAGGCAATATGCTCCCAGGACTGATTCCCTTTTCAACCGCATAGGGAGGCCCCCTACTTCTGCGAGTGGTATATAGCCCCTTCTTTTCATAACTCCATAGCCCGCTGTTCATAGTTCAGAAGCAATCAGTAAGAGTACCCCTCTGCAGTCTCCCTGAACCAAGCACATCATGGGTCCCCAAATCCAGTTGCCTTCAAATGCCATCTTTGTCTCAGATACCAAAACCAGTATGTCTGCTCAGCTCTTTCCTGTTCCCAGCTACTACCCAGACTCTACACAGAAAACACTTAGGGCTTTTGGTTTGGGAATTTTTTTATTATTGGGGGTGAGGGGGAATGTCCTCAGATCAGTGAGCTGGGTTCCCAGGGGGTACCAGAGGCCACGCATGGTATCAGGGCTGTGCAGCTGGAAGCAGGGGTAAACAAGTAAGTCTCTCTCCTTTCAGTGGCAGCGAGCTGTTAGATTGGCTCAATCAATCTCATGACACCACAACCTGAGCTAGGCTTCCTCAGGCCCTGGTCTCCAGGATCCCATTGCTGGAGAGAAAAGAACAGTGGATTCCCTGCTTAGATAGGTTCGTTACAAGGATTATTGAAATTCCTGTCAAGGTTGTGTGCAGCTGCTAAGCAGAGATAGCCAGGAATAGCATATGCTTGTGCCCCCTAAGAGCATCACAGTTTAGTGTATGCTGGTATTAAGTGGAGCATTGTACGTTAACTGCTACACACATACTCAGAACGTTTTTCCATCTTACACCTATTTCAACCTAAAGGATATCTTCTCATATCCACATCTAAGCTCTGTGAATAAACAATATTTTTCTTAGACATATTTGCTGCAGTGAGATTTGGTTTTGTTCAGTGGATTTACATTTAAGAACGACTTTTCTGATTAATCAGTCCTTTGCATATTTTATATATGGAAAACTAAAAATACAGTAAAATAGTAAGTGAATAAAAAACACATTAAAATTCATAAACTGCTACCATTCTATTTACTTTTTACTATATCACCAGCTAATCAAACACAGCAGTATTTGTGGAGGATCTTTCTCAATTTTCCTTTCTAGGCCTCAGAGATGTGGGTTTTCCCTCTGCAGAGCAGAGGTTTCCAAAGAAAAATACTATAAACCAGAGGATACTCGCAGACTTGGGAGAGAGCAGAGAATAATGCAAATTTCCCTTCCCCAACATCCATATGTACCTTGAAATTACCATTCCATATGCACCAGAGAAAGTCGGTATGTGATGCACTACATTACACACACCTCCGCATTCATTTCAAAGCTCCTGGTGTTTAAGAGAAGGCAACTGCCTAAGCAGAAATCTTCCCAGAATTAATTTGTCTTCTGTATCTATCTTAAAACTTATAGCTCCAAAGTACAAAACCCTTCATCTACAAAGATTTGGGAAAAAAAGTCCAGGTTCTGAGGTACATTGTCAGATTGTCCATTTGCATTTTCAATATGAATATAACTATCTCAATTCTGCAGAAAGCCTACAAAAAAAAAAAAAGAGCACTGACCCTAAGGAGATTATATCTTTTCTCTGCCACCTTCAAGGTTTTAATAAGTGTTGTTATAGCCATTGTCTAAGTCAGGGCTACAACTACACTGTTATTATATCATGGAATATTCTGAAATTTTACATTTGCATGGATATATAAGAAAGAATCCAATTTCAAGTTGAAATAGTCAACAAACTGCTTAAAAATAGAGCATTTAATTAGGATCTCTGGCCCCTCTATCTCTTATTTCTGAAGATCTGCAGAGATCTCCCATAATTAAAGGTTCTTATCAACCTTTCTTTCTCCTCAAGGATCAAGAGTATGGACAATAGCTTGAAAAGGAAAATGAAAGACGAAGGGTTNTAAAAAAAAAAAAAAAAAAAAAACACACCACTTCATATGTGAACTAAGCCCTAATATAAATCAAAGAATAACATTAGTTCAAATTCCAGTGTATTCTCCCTACAGCAGCATATGGCCTAAATAGTCCAATGACTGTCATTAAAAAGATGCTGAAAGTATAGCACATATATTTAAGTTGGGATGTACATTTGGCTCTTGCTGTGGTTGGGATTTAAGGGTTATTCACAGATTCACAGTGGTCCATGTCAACTTATTTCCTCTCAATAACATAGTAAGTTATTCCTACAATTCAATTATTCAATTCATGTTCCAAAGCTGTGGCATGCTACTACTGTATAACATCAACAACAAAAAGTTATGAGAAAATAAGGGTAAGAAACACACATTAGCATAAGACTGTTGATTAAATGATTAACATACACAAAAAGTCTCTGAGGGGACCTGACTAGATTCATGCATTTATACTATGGTAGATGAAGTACAGCTTCATCTACAACAAAACAGAAAGTCGGTGTGTGATTATTTCTTTCACATAGTTGAGCTGCCTGTTTCATTAAACCTCTGAGCACATGCATCAAGCCAAACTGGTTATTACGCACCCACTTCCTGCCCTTGGACCTCCTTTGGAAACTAAAAAATATTCCCACATGAATATGAATCTCAACTGCATCTCTGATTCACAGTGTTTCCAAGCTCAGTGAGAATAATCACTTTACATTGCCATCACAGACCTCTTAATGGCACATTGGAAGCCAAAGCACAGGGTTTCTTGCTGCAATCTCATGTTCAATGGAGCAAATCCCATTAAGCTGAATCTTGATGGGACATAAAACACAAAAACTACAGCTAACTGAAAGAACAAGTAGAAAGTGTAGCTAACTACCCAAGAAGAAAGCAAGTCAGATACAGTAATATTAAGAGATTTCTGTAGGCTTTAAATTAAGCTTTAGAATGCTTACAAGCAATGTTGTACTGCTTTTAGCCTAAGTAAGGCCAAAAACACACGTGAAGGGAAGGCTTTAAGGACGTGGTGGTAGGCAAGAAGTATAGAAACAGTTTCACATCCAGCAGCTAGAACAGACCACAGCCTACAGGTTCGGACCAGTTCAGGTAGCCACAGGGAACAAAATTAAGCTATAGGTTACATCTAGTCTGTCCAGAGAGAGATGAGAAAGTCTAGCTGCTCTCCTGATTAATATTCATGTAGTTTTACTCTATTCATGCTAAACTTTCCACCTGCCTATAACACCGAAGCCATCGGTCCTTTGCAACTTCAAACGTGAAACTTGAGTAAGCTTGGGCCACTCATTACTTTTTCTGAAGAACAATACAGATTTCCAGTAGATTGATTCTTCTCTTTTATTTAAGTTTTAAAAACTTAGTCTTGATACATATTTCTTATATATAATGCATTATTATTTATTGTATTTGCTGCAATACATAGTTAATCTTTCCAGGAAAGTTTTTTAAAATAGTCATTTAGTATAACTTTATTTTCCTGGGGACTCGTAATTGATCTCTACAGGATCCAGGAGTCAGCACCACGGTTTCTCCAGAGCAAATAAAGGATTAAGATACACTGAACTTCAGATTTCTATTAAGAATTTCATTTAGCAAATTTTGTTTGAACTCCAGCACTAGAAATATTTGGAAAAAGCATATTTTGTTGGATAGTTTTAGCCATAAAACCTAATGAACTGGGTTGCATAGAAGTACTTTTGTTCTCCCACAGGAAGCAGAAATTCCACCTGTGTCACAAGAGAGCTTTCTGCAAGCAATTGCTTTGCATATCACGTTCTTTACATCATTTCACAGCGCAGCTATGCTGTGGACCAGTCCTACCATGCTGAGACAATAGCATCTCTACATTTCTCACCTCTCATTTTTAGTCCCAAAGTTGCTACGTTCAACACATGGGCAAAAGCACCTCCTAGTTGCACTGTGGACAATTTTTTGCACAAGAAATATGAACCTGAGCTTAAAGAAAAACATGATTTGCAAACCTGATGGGAGTGTACGTCTTCACAGCATTTCCACATGACCATTCTTTCATTTAATTTTTAATTTGTATTTTCATACTGTTTGGCACATTTCACACCATCACTCTGAATAATGTATTTGGGGAAAATAAAACATACGTTATCACACATTTTTAGCCGTAAAAGGTAATGGCCTATATTGTATGGAAATATTTCTGTTCTCCCATAGAAAGACTTCATTTTAGGTCTTTGCCGTATCTCCTGTATTTGGGCTTTAGCAGAGACCCTGTAGACCCTGACAGGTTCACCCTCAAGACTACACCGACTTTCTGAGTACCTCACCTTGTCCCCTACTCCCGTACTGCCAAACAGGCGTGCAGACACCTTGCTACTCCTTCAGCTGCTCTCAGTGCACGCTTATTCTGACACCAAACTTTGAATCTTATACAAGCAGCCGTAGCCATCAGGATCAACACCCAAACGCCGCTCCGTCAGACTGGCGGCCATTGAGAACCGCCGGCCTCAGGCGAGCCCACACACCTGCCACGCTGCACGCCAGGCACAGCGCCCCCCCTACCCTCCCGCCCAATGGAATGTTCCACTCGCGACGGCTAGGCGACGAGCGCCCGCAGCTAAACCAACGGATGGGACGTTCCACCGCGGGAGGAAGGCGGGGGGGAAGGAGGCCGCGCCGTTGGAAGAGCCCGCCCGCCGCAACGTCCCCCCGCTCCGCCGCGGCCGGTGAGGGGGCGTGGCTTCCGGGCGCCGAGTTCGAAAGAGGAGGGAGGCAGCCGCCGCCCGCCCCGCCATGACCCAGTCGGTGGTGGTGCAGGGTAAGGGGGCCCCGCCGCCCAGAGGGTAAGGGGGCCCCGCCGCCCTCTCCCCGTGTCTGACCCGTGTCTCTCCCCTTTGCAGTGGGCCAGTGCGGGAACCAGGTGGGCTGCCGCTTCTGGGACCTGGCGCTGCGGGAGCACGCCGCCGTCAACAAGGTAACGGCGCCGCTTCCCCCCCTCGCCTCCGGCCGTCGCTGGCCTGAGAGGAGCGGCGCGGCGGTTGGGGCGAGCCGCCTTCCGCGCTCGCCCTGGGGAGGCGACGGTAGCCCTCGCTTCGTTCCGTGTTCTTTCCTGTGACTGCAAAGCACTGCATTTATTTGATTACATTAAGGCCACTTCATTACAAACAAAAGTATCCCCAGGTTTTTGTGCTGTTTAACTATTCATCTCTAATTTAGATCAGCTTTCTCAAGCCTTTCCACCTTGAGAAGCCCAGGATGTCTCCCTACAGGCAGACGTTACCAGGTTTGAGGCAGTTGGTGAGAAGGGAGGGTTGTTCAATACAGGTTCTTTGTCACTGGCAGTAAAACAAAACAGCAGCCACCAAAGGCTGCCTTTCTTTTCCATGCTAGTGCATGCTGTGCAGTGACTTACTGTACAGTTGTGCTGACCAAAATAGCAGCATAAAGAGGCCATAGGATTGTGTTGAGTACCCCGAACAAAAATGCACTATTCTTGCCATGACTATAAAGATACTATTTCCTGGTAAGCACCTCGTGTTAACAGATAATGATGAGCAGTCCTTCTCAATGCCTCCTTCTGCTGAAGCAGCTGTAAAAAGGCAATGGATGAAGTTCGCATGCATATGGAGAGTCTCTTGGTTTTGGTGTTGTAGGGAACAGTGACTTCCAAATTCTGCTTCATCAAGTCTTTAGGAGTATGGTAAGCAGTCTGTAAAATAATAATGTTAAAGTATTTAAACTTGCCAGGTCTCTTTAGCTTTATGGTGGGGTAAGTAATTTCCATACCACCCCTCAGCAGGGAGTTTAGGAATTACTGATGCAGTGTGATGTGCTTTCCTTTCCCCAGAACTTCATGGACATTAGTATCATGGGCATGGATACAACTGAGTGTTGTATCAGTGATGAGCTGAGTCAGCTAAACAGCAGCTGTTCAGTTTAATAATTGCACTGGGATCTTCAGTAAAATCCTAAATCTTTAGGAATGAAGGAAGCGTAGTTGTTTAACCTTGTGCTGAAAACTTAATTTCCTAGTTATATCCTCCTGTCAGTTTTTAATATCAACCTGATGCTTCAATGAAATGTTCTTTTTTCGTGCTGACTAGAGGTAGTTGGATTCAACATAGTTGTTCACTCTTTTTTGAGTGGAGAGGTTTGACAGGTGACCTTCAGAGGTCCCTTCCAACTTAAATTATTCTGTGAAAAAGCACTGAGAATTTCTGATGCTACACATCATCTTATGTCATGTTGTTTCCTTTTAGAAAGGAATTTATGATGAAGCATTAAGCAGTTTCTTTAGGAACGTAGATACAAGGTAAGTCTTCCTTATCAAGCAGCTCATGAGTTTAACACAGTAGATCAACAATTCTGGTATCTCCTCTTAACCCAAGTTACAGTTTTCTTTGTTTCAGGTCATATGTAGTTTGTGCTAGAAAAAGATTTTGCTTTTTTGTATTCTCCTCAAAACACTATCTTTACCTTTCCATTTTAACTGTACTTCAGTAGTTAAAGGCGTTGAAAGTGTTTGGGTTGGTTTTCCTTTCCTTCTGTACCAAAAATGGACAGTCAGGATCTGATGGCTTTTGCCATTGCGAATCATAGTCAGGCTGCAAGCTCTCTGAATACTAAGTCAGCAGCATTTATTGAAGAGTTGTAAGAGGAATTATATGCAAGGTAGTCAGAAAAGGTTGTGTCAGTTTTTAAATGCCTTTTATCCGACTAGTTTGTTACACAAAGAGTGGTGGCTATGATTTTATTTTAAAGTTATCCAATTCATACCTTAAGAGCATTCAGTCATCTCTTACCTATCCAGTTAAAAAAATCCTTGCGGTTTGCGAGAATAAAACAGTTGTGCACTTGGATATTGCTGTTGCAGTTTAACTAATTAAAAAGCATTTGACCAGCCTCTGTTTCCTTCCATCATATGACAAGGCTGCAGTACAGCATGCAATTTTAACTAAAATGGCATTGAAATACTAATTGTTTTGTCTCAAATTTTACCTCTTTGAAAGAACATGCAAGTACGTTGGAGCTTCATCATTGTCGTTCCTTGTGGGCATTTCCTAGAACATCTTTTTTTTTTTTAACCAAGAAAATTTGGTTGTAAACAATGTCTGTGTTTCTGTATGTGCCAGATGAAACCAGCAAATTTATGATTGACAGGTTGGCTGCAATAGAAAGGTCTATTTTCTGTCTGTAAAGAGGAAGGACTTATCTCACTGAACACTGTAGAAGTTTCAAGGAAGATTCCCCTACCTGTGAAACAGAAGAAGGATTATTCAAGTCTTGTCTTTTCCAGGAGCTGTTCATTTTCCTGTTGAAACAATTCCCACTTTTAACTGCAGCCTTGAACCATAATTTAGTTAGGGAGAGTAGTTTCAAACTCTGTTGCTCAGGCTGTCAGGTTTTGGCCTTTTGTTCTTGTTGTGGGGTTTGTTTTAGTTTTATCAGAAAGAACTAGTTCACCTCCCAGGTCATTGCAGGCATAAAACCCTATGTCATAGAAGTGACAAACTTCAGTCTTCTATGCTATGCCATGTCACTTTTCAAAATAATTGATCCAGGGGAGTTGTCCTGTCAGAAGCAGCTATGAATAACACTCTGGCAGAACCAGACAGATGTTTTTCTGTTATGGTGATTATTAAACTGTGATTTTGGAAATGTGCTTAGGCATATGTATGGTTTTATATGCAGAAATGCATGTCTTAAGCCTAGGGGATTCTAGGGAATTCAGGGATTTTTTTTTCAGCAATTCAATGAAAGTAATTGAAAGCATGGGCTGGCATGAAAGACCACAGAGACAACAGTAAGAGAAAGAAGTGTTGATTTGGGGGATTCTTTTCCTAGTGGTACTGTTTGGTGCACTGTGTTCCATTATATGATGCAGAGATACCATGTGGTGGATAAAAGATAATCCTTTCAAGTTTTGGCAATGCTTGTAGAATCACCACAAAGCAGAGGTTGTATCTGAGAGTAAACTTTCAATGCTTATCTTTTCAGCTTCCTGAAGTACTGCTTAGGACATTTCTGATTGAGATCGTGTCCTGTAATTGCATTTAAGGAATCATGAGGTCTTTCTTAGCACCATGTTCAGGGTGTTTCCTGTTTGTTTACATTGTAACGTCCTCTGAACATGAAAGATTAAGGAAGGAATTTTATTCTAATATGTATTGCCTTATTTTCTATTACGATTCTGAGCTTGATTTTTTTTTTTTTTCAGAAGCGGTGATGATGGTCCTGATATTCACAAAGGAAAAATCTGCTCTTTAAAAGCACGAGTAAGGCAATCTATAAAGGTCATTCTTTTTACATTGCATATTTACATCCAACTGTGGAGGAATTTTTATAAGGTCCTTATAATTGCATATGTTTTTAAATCCTACTGTGAATGGTAAGATGTCTAATAGTAACTTTAATGGTTCAGTGGAGGAATGCAGTTTGCTGCCAGTCTTGTTGAGTAATTCAAATTATAATTTTAATAAAATGATTGCAGATATTGCCAACCAAGTTTTTATTTGAATTTTCTAAGGAGTGGGTTTCTTTGAGCCACTTTAAGTGATTAAGAAGAAAGAAAACTTGAAACATAAAAATACTTTAATTTCTTTACTCCTAAGTATTGGGGCAAAATATTGTAAATTTTTTTAAAAATTGCATTATCTGAAACGCTGTCCTATTGAACAACTTCTAGCAAATCAGCCAAGGTGAATCTAGTTGGTCTCCTAGTTAACAACTAAAACAAAGTTTCTCTGGAGCACAGTAGAAACAACATACCTTTTATATTGTAAGTAATTCTATATTTCTTTGTGTGATTATTTTGAAGAGTGGTTTGCTTACTGACTGAATTTTAATTCTTTCCTTTCTCAAAGGCACTGCTGATTGACATGGAGGAGGGTGTGGTAAATGAAATTCTGCAGGGACCATTGAGGGATGTGTTTGATGGCAAGCAGCTTATCACAGATGTTTCTGGTTCAGGAAACAACTGGTGAGAACCTCTTCAGAAAGCATTTCTTAGCAACTAATTAGATGGCGTTTGAAAAGGGAAATGATAACAGTAGCTTTCTGGTTCATTCTACTGCACCTGGGGAGCTGCAGCGTATTAGCAGTAAACTTTGGAGTTACTGTTGCCTGGAGGAGGGCTTTGAAAAGCCTTTTACAGAACGATGATTCTGCTGATATATCATTTTGTCTATTTTTTCTTTCTCTTTTTTGATTTTCTTTTTCAAAAGAGCATGCTTTTTATTTTTGTTTCTTTGGTATTCAGCTGCTTCCATTGCTCAGTCGAAACCATAATCTAGTTTGAGACTGTGCAACTAATGTGGAAATGAGATACATGAACAAATGCACTTCTGATTTCTAAGCACCACAGAGTCTGGCTTTGTGCATATAAACTACATTACCTAAAAGAGAAATTCAGAAAAAGATTGATTAACATAATGAATTCCAAATTTTCATCGAGACCTTAATGCGCCTCTAATGATATTCAGTGCACTACAGACTGGAAACCAAATCATCAGCAAACGTACCGAAAGAGAATGCAATATAGGGAATAAAGCATCCTGTAACTTCACCATCTAGCAGGCAAGTGTGTTGAAAATGAGCTGTTTGGGGTTTTTTTATTACTGGTAGCAACTGACTCGCATAGTACTTGAATGAAGATCAGTACACGTATTACATAGGGATATCCTTATTGGTAAGGAGTGTATAACTTTCATTTCGTAATTACAATTTGATATCCAATGTGGGAGTTTATTTCCTTATTGGTACAAAACAGTAGTGCACACTCCAAAGCTGTGAACTTAGTGCTACTTGCATCTGCAAAATTAAAACCATCTCCTGACTCCCATATTCATGTGATGTAGTTACAGCTTAGCAACTCTCACAAATGAGGGGTTGCACCCAGATCTGGACTCTGAACTGTAAAATGTTAAATAGGAGGAGTTAAAATAAAAAACTGAAAGACTGATTGTTGGATTTTTTTTAAAGTACTTTGCATATCTTCAGGGCTGTAGGTCATAAGCTATATGGCTATCAGTACCGGGAAAACATTGTGGAAAAGCTGAGGAAAACTGCAGAACACTGTGACTGTCTACAGTGTTTTTTTATAATCCATTCTATGGGAGGTGGTAAGTAATTTTTTTTATGGTTAGTATGACTGCACCAGCCACAGGTGGAAAAAAAAAAACCCTGGATCTTGAAAAGAAGATCAGTGTAATAATCTGCATCATTAAGAATGCAGAATAAAAAATTTAACACAGTCCAAGTAAGTGGACATGTAATTATTTATTATTTGTTTTATTAGAGCACTGAGGAGCCCTAATCATGAAATAAGGTAAGCACTACCCAGAACAAAAATACAGCTAAAATTTTAAATACGAGGCAGTGACTGGATCAAGACAGGTACCAAATACTAGGAAACACTGAGGTATTACTGATCAGAAGAAGGGACAGGGGCCTCAGAACACTGACATCATTGTTGTAATTGAGTTATTTTTGATTGTGGGGAAAGAGTTTTTTGAAAGACTTTGAGGGAGACTTCTAATGTTACTTAACTTTAGAAAAACTTTGTTCTTTCTATTTTCCTTCCACATAATTCTCTTGAGTCCAGCGTAGATACTTTGTTAATAAATCAGAAAGAAGAATCCCTTGCAGTGACAATTTTCTCATTACTGTATTGCCACTAGGCCTTCCTCCCCCAGAAACGTGGGGGGAGCATGTATTACAACTGGTTATGAAGTGGAAAAAGACACAGAAAATAGTTCTAAATATGAAGCAAGAGTTTTGTCAAGGGCCTTTTTTCTGGCCATTTGCTCAATTTGAGAGACCCTGCAGATATTGTTTCCGTTATTGCAGAAAATTGCTGTCCTGTTCATAGATGAACTTGTCTGCTGCTGAGAGTGTTAGCTGTCCAAGACAGAAAAAACACAGTTCATTTCTCTGATTTGAACTCAGTGCTATGTGCTTAGTGCTAATGAGGAAAAAAGTGTGTGCACTGGGGGAAAGGGGATATTCTGTTTTGACTGGAGAATGAGAAAAATTTATAAAACCCCAAAAGGAAAGTAAATAATTGTTTAGGGCAGTTCAGTGTTTTTAAACAAGTGTTTTATTTCAAAATTCAAATCAAAGATCCAGCTAGGTCAGAAAAATGTTGGTTACCTAATAGGACTTTTTGGTTTGCAGAAATTTTTGAGATTGTATACTTCATCCTGTCTGGTATACTATGGGAAATACTTTTATCACTTGATTATTTGCCTGTCTGGGAAAAACCTTCCTGCCTTAATTTACATCTGAGTAGCTGCTACTGTGAGCCAAATGCTTCAGAAAATGTTCATTAGTTAAAAAGTTGTATGTTTCCAATATATGAGACTTAAGGCTTATGGTAACATGGGGAACCTTTTATTTTCTCTCATTCTGTCTTCATTCATAATTAGGGACAGGATCTGGTCTTGGAACTTTTGTGCTAAAACTGCTTGAGGAGGAATTCCCAGAAGTACATAGATTTGTTACTTCAGTTTATCCTTCTGGTGAAGATGATGTTATTACTTCTCCATATAACAGTGTTCTGGCTATGAAGGAGCTTAATGAACATGCAGACTGTGTGCTACCAATAGAGAATGAAGTAAGAAATAATATTCTATTTCTGTCAACTTTTTTTATTAGACGGCACATAGGAAGTGTTTCTTCCTTCCGTGTATTGATTTGAGTGCCAAGTCTTAAAAAGCATAATTTCATTTTTTGAAATAATAGAGATCCTAAGTAACTTGCAGGCTTTTGAAATTAGTATGAGTATCACTAAAAAGTTGCTCTGCACCTTCAAAGTAGTCTGCAGTGAATTTTTTCATGTCTCTTTCAAGGTAAACAGTGAAAAGCTTCTATTTAGTGAGGCTGAGAGTCTTATATTCTTTTAGCAATCAATTTGTACGTAGTATTAGTAAAGTCCTGCAAGGGAAATGACTAACCACTCCAAATTCCAACAGACTTGACTTTACTGGTTAGTGATATGGGCATCATGGGCATGATAGGCACAACTGACCACACAAACCATTAGACTCGCTTGAATCTAACTTTGATGACTCTCTTGCTGTTTGCTTGTGAAAAAAGCAAGAGAAAGTGAAATATGTTTAGAGAATATATTTTTGCTTTCACAGGAATTATGAGAACTTAAAATGTAATTTTAGAAGATGAGGATTTTGAATAGTTGAATAAAATTCAAACTTCTGAGTCAAGCTGTGTACATGTTTGTGACATGTAAGGAACAGACTTTTAGAAACACTTCAGTCAATTGGAATTGGTCAAAAGTTGGACTTGCGTGTATCAAAGCTATAATCTTTGAACTAACAGTACTGTGTCTTAGCTTTTTATTTAAGATCAATTGAAATGAAAAATTGGGGTACTGAATTTGAAAGCTCTGTGCTCAAGACTTCTTGTATGCTTTTTTCCCCTCTCTCAAAGTCTCTGTTTGATATAGTTAATAAAATTCATCGGATGATCAATTCTGGGAAGCTAGGGTCAACTGTGAAGCAAAACAGCGTGGTAACATCAAGTGCAGGCAGTGCAAAAACTGTACAAGAGAAGCCATTTGACGCAATGAATAATATCGTAGCCAACTTGCTGCTGAACCTGACAAGGTAAAGTTACAGGTTATTCCTCTCTAAAAGTAGTATTGCTAGAGGCAAATATACAGGCCTGCATCAACTCAAAGAATATGAATTGTTTTCCATTTGATATGAGTCTCCTCTTTTTAAGAATTAGTTACTAAATGTTAAAGTATTTGGGAGTATTCAG